>JBBPSX010000193.1:0-16584 GCA_038093815.1 Neoboletus cf. brunneissimus | reverse complement strand
CTTCCTTGGAAAGTTGATCTATAATGGTGAGAATAGTGTTATGACCATGGGATAAGAGGAGTCTGGTAATGAAGTCAGCTGTGATGTGTTTCCATGGGGTGTTTGATATTGGTAAAGGTTGTAACAAGCCTGCTGGGGCTGTGTTCGTTCCTTTGAACCATTGACAGGTTTCATATTTACATAGCAATGTAATTCTTGGTGAATGTGGCCATTCCAGGTCAATAATAATTATGTTGTAACAGGTCCAGCATTTTGTTGAGACCTGGGTGTCTTGCAACAGAAGAGTCATGATGTTTCTCAAGGATTTCCATCTTGAGAAGGTTAGAGTTGGGGAGATAGATATGCCCATGAGAATTGAAGAGAACTCCATTGTGCTCATCAGAGACTGTTATGTTCCAACCTGGATAGGTCAGATATGTAGACCTGGATGGCATCTTCTAATCAAGAGAGTCCTAACAGGGGCATCAGACAATGGTAGAAGATGATTGATGACATTGGGCAAGGTGTGAAGTACGAGAACTACATTGCTAGAAGGTACCCAGATAGAACAAGGTAAAGTCCAGGTAAGGTCAAAATGGGGGAAAGTGTCTAAGGTAGTCCAGTATATAAGTGTATGAATGAAGAGGAGCCTGAATGTGGGCCAAGGGTAATGGTGTCATAGGAACATGTAAGTATAGTGACAGGTGTGAAAAGACAAAGGTAAAAAGGCCATGTAAGTGGGGCGAAAGGTGAATCTACAGCATGATGTTAGTAAGACACATGAGTAGGATGAAGGGTGAGCATGATGGCTCCAAGGGTACAGTAATGAAAGGTGTCAAGGTGAATAAGAATGAAGAGAAAGCATACAAGATGGCCAGGAGGAGATCCTGGGCAGATATGAGGACAAATGACAGTGATGGGAAATATTTCCAGATGTGACCAGTGAAGGTCTAGGATGTTGGGGTACAAGGACGTTCCTGGATAGGCACAGGAATGGGCAAGGTGCAGGGGTAGAGCGGAGAAGGTAACTTGGAAGTAGGGACAGAGGTGAAGGTGAAGATTTCAAGGGAAGGCTAGGTGTAGAATCAAGTAAGGGTGACATGTTAGGGATGTAGACAGCCTCCCTAGACAAGGAGAGACAAGGACGAGGGCTGTGTTACAACTTACCTAGCCCCTATCCCTTTTTTGGCTCAGCCCCTGTCTCACACCTGTGAGAACCATCCATACACTTGTACCTCGCCCCTCGTCCTCATCCCTAATGTGACCCCCTTGCTTGGTCTTACGACTAGACACCACTTGAATCCTTCATCTTCCGTCCTTGTCCCCACTCCAAGTTACTTCCTCTATCCTACCCTCCACCATAGACCCATTCCCATGCCTATCCAGGAATGCCCTACTTCCCTGTCACTGCAGACCTTCACCGGTCACATCTGGGGATCTTCCCCATCACTGTCTTTTGTCCTCGCATCTGCCCAGGATCTTCTCCTGGTGTCCTCGTACGCTTTTCCTCGTTCTTATTCACTTTGCCATCCTTCATTTACCTTACTATTGGTGCTATCGGCACACCCTTTGCCCCAGTCATGCGTCTCACCAACATCATGCTGTAGTATTTCCCTTTGCCCCGCTTACACGGCCCTTACCTTTACTAATTTCACACCTGGCACTTTAGCTTGCACGTCCTTTTGGCACCCTCACCCTTTGCCCACATCCTTGGCCCACATTCAGGCTCCTCTTGATTCTCTTACTTATATACTGGACCTCTTCATACATTTGTTCCCTATCTTCATCTTACCTGGTACTTCCCTTGTACCTTGTACCCTGGACTTTCCCTAGCATTGCAGCACCTGTACTTTGCATCATGCCCAATGTCCACCCCCTTTGACCATCTTCTGCTGCTGTCTGGCACTCCCATCAGGATTTCCTCAACCAGAAGATGCTACCAGGTCTACATCCCCAGCCACCTGGTTGGAACATAACAGGCTGGGATACAGATGTGAGGTGGATTCTCACAGGTGTGCAACAGGGGTGAACCAAAAAAGGAATAGGGGCTATGATGAGTCATAATAGAGACAATTCCTGTTATAATTCACTCATACCCCTACTCTTTTTCCTATTCTCTTCCTCTTCTCTTGTCCTCCACCTTGACCTTTACCTATGCTTCTCACATGTTACTTCTCTGTTAGTCACAGTTAGTCATGTTTCCCTTCATTTAAACCTTAAACCACACAGCCTAGCCCAGGTTCTATTCTAAACCCTTCCCCTCTGCTCTGGGCAGTGCCCCTTTCATCTCTGCACTTCATTTCCGATTTACTTCCTCCATTTTCATTCTGCCCATGCCCTAGCTGTAGTACCTCCACTCGGACACCTTGGA
The DNA here is from genome assembly GCA_038093815.1 of Neoboletus cf. brunneissimus. Classification (NCBI taxonomy): domain Eukaryota; kingdom Fungi; phylum Basidiomycota; class Agaricomycetes; order Boletales; family Boletaceae; genus Neoboletus; species Neoboletus cf. brunneissimus. The sequence continues at coordinate 14,234 of JBBPSX010000193.1, read as the reverse complement.
CATACTCTCCTCTTTGCCCTATACTTACCAATTCTGACTCAGTCTGTGTACAGTAGGGTACCTTATTTAAACTGCTAGCTAGTACAGCTGTATCCTAGCTTAGCTTTCCAAATCTAAACCTAGAAGCTCACCTCTGTGCGATCTGTCTTTTGCCTGTCACTGGACCAGCTAAAAACTCACTACCTTTGTTCTTGACAATGAGGCTATTTGACCTGAGCCAACCAAGGATTCAGACCTTTGATCCTTGCCTCCAGCTGTGCCTTCCCCTTGCAATCCTCACCCTCACTTCTACCCCTTCACTGAGAGCTTCCTACTTTCAGGCCTATGGTTGTTCCACCCAGGTTGAATCATAACAATTCCCTTCTTTTCTAAATGTTTGATGTCTGCTTCACTGAGCAGGTATGTCATGTTAAATATTTTCTAACATAAAATAGCCCCATCATTATTGATCATGATGCTGGATTGGATCTTCTCCAGGGAAATAACTGTTACTTCTTTATTATTGTCTTCAATGTCTTTAGCATGATCTTTTTGTCTAGAGAGTGTGTCCAGCTTAGTCATAGAAGATCCTGGTTTGTAGTGCCAGGTCATATTAAACCTAGAAAAATACACAGCCCATCTTGCTTGGTAGGGATTGAGATCTTGTCAAGTCATGAACCATTGCAGGTTCACATGGTCATTTTACATCTCAAAGGTATGCCTTGCACCTTTTAAGTGATGATGCCATTCCTTAAGTGCTTGAATGACTAAAAGCATTTCCTTATCAGTGATTGGGTAATTCTGCTCTTGTGGGGTCATAGTGTGAGAAGAGAAGGTGATGGGATGTATTAAGACTGTGCCAGACTCCTAGGGGTAACTCCAACGTTCTGGAGTTTCAGAGGGTTTAGGCTTTTGGCTTCACCTTATGTGGTGCATGTTATGGTTCGACCAAGGGATGGGTAACTGTAGATCCAAAAGGTAGAAGCTCTAACCGAAGAGGACAAGAACAAAGGCAAAGGCAAAGTATGAGTGGTGCCTAAGGGCAGAGATGCAAATGGAAGCAAGGATCAAAGGTCTGAGGCTTCAGTCAACTCAGGTCTAAAGCCTTATTGTCGAGGATGAGGAGAGCGAGCCCTTAGCTAGTCCAGTGACAAGTAAAAGGGGGAATCATGCAAAGAGGTGAGCTTTAAAGAGTAGATTCAGGAAGCTAAGCTAGGGTACAATCATACTAACTAGCAGTTTAAATAAGATACCCTATGGCATACAGACCAGGTCAGGAATGGTAAGTATTGGGTGAAGGGGAGAGTGTGTGCAGAGTGTCCGAGTGGGGGTATTACAGCAAGGACACGGAATGGGGTGGGATGGAGGCAATATTTGGAGATGACAAGCAGAGATAAAAGGGGCGTTGCCCAGGATGGAGGGGAAGGGTTCAGAATAGAACCCAGGCTAGGCTGTGCAGTTTAAGGTTTAAATGAAGAGGAATGTAACTGACCATGACCGACAGAAGTGTAAGGTGTGAGAAGCATAGGCAAGACTGGGGATGAGCAAAAAGAAAAGAGTAGGGAAAAAGTAGACATATGGGTGAATCATAACAGTGTGCCCTTACTGATCATGATTGCCTTGGATTTTGGAGTGAAGTGGAAGAAGAAATTGACCACTACCTAGCAGAACTTGCCAGCTTCTCCACCCTCATCTCTTCTACTCCATTTGCTATTTCTTTTCCTCTCAATGATAACAAGAATGCTCATAAGCTACATCCCTGACCCAGTGTCCCTCCATCTAGTCCTCAGCTGCTCTCTATTCCTGTTCCTGATCATGTCTTGACATCCTCTGGCCCATATCTCTGCCATCACCCTCTGCATGTGCCTTACTGGTTCTTCTCAGCTCCCCGCCTCATGCCTTCCCATCATTGCCCCTTGGCTGTATTACCACTGCAGTGTTGCACTGCATTCTCAGTATTTATCTCTTAGTCATCCTCTCTCACCTTTTGGTTGTATTACCACAGCTGTGTTGCACAGCAAGTCCCAGACTCGGTTACAATATCTATTTGGACCCTATTCCAGACTTTTACTATAGACTCTGGTGCTGGGTATTGTTTCCTATTGCTTCCTATTGGTGCCAGTTACCATATGTGGATGCTCCCCCTTCAGGTAGCACTGGTTTCTCCTAGGTTATATATAGGCCCACTTTAAGTGGCTATACCTTAACTTAGACCTGATCCATCATACCTAGCTTTGAACTCCTATCTGGCATGATTCCTCAGCCAATAGACTCAATAGCCAGCATCTTGTCTATCTTCCTCTTCCACTGAGCAGAAGAACCCTTGCCTGCACAGGACCATATTAGATCTCACCTTGGACACTAAGACCACTCTAGTCAGGCATTTAGTTGCTGAGTATTAGATCCACTTGTTGCACTAGCGCTTGCTTAGCACCTAGCGGCAGGTGTGAACATAACACAGTCTTTCCCCTCCCCACTCTACATCATCCACCAACCATCACCTGCCCTCCAGTACCACCCCCATTTTCTACTATGTCATCCACCAAATCCATTGAACTCTGCATCAGAACCCCTGAGGTGTTTGACAGAGACTATAAGAAGGCTGAAAGCTGGCTGGACAATGTTCAATTCTACCTTCTAGTCAATATGAATGTTTACAACTCTAAGCCTAAGAAGATTGCCTTTGCCCTCTCCTACATGATCAAGGGAATGGCCAAGACTTGGGCTGAAGCATTCTGCAAAAATGCCATCACTACTACCACTTTTAACTTTAGAATCTTCATCAACTTTGCGAAAGAGTTCTACAAGGCCTTCTGACACCAGGATACAATCAGAAATGCCATCCCCTGGCTTTTCATGGTGTGGATGAACCTCAAGAAAGACCATCCCTTTGATCCCCCCCTTGCAACCTACATTGCTGAGTTCCAAGGGCAGGTGCAATGTACCAGTATCACCAACAACAATGTCCTCATCAGATACTTCACTGCTGGAATTCCCTAGTCTATAATGAGGCACATCATGGCCCTTGACACTGTCCCCACCACCATCAATGAATGGTATGCCAAAGCTGTTTACTTCCAGACTCAGTGGGAACAGGCTGACAAGATCCCCAAACAAAACCAACAACCCTATTGCCAGACATACCAATCCTTCTCCTCTCCCATCCTGAAAAGAGATCCCAATACAACAGACACCTTAGCCATTTTTTTAAAATTTGAAAAGATGACCCTGGCCATCAAGAAGCAGTGCATCAAGAAAAAACTTTGCTTTTGCTGCCACAAACCCAGGCACCTTGCTGCCCCCACTTCTCCACCTCTCACAAACAGGTAAACGCTGTGGCTGAAAAAACCAAGGACAAGGGAAAAGGAAAGAAGAAGGATGATGTCTCTAACCTGATAGACATTGATGATGATGACGAAAAAGACACCCTGGCCATATATCAGGTCCATTACACCTCTCTGGGTTTTTAAATAGGAAAGCAGCTTTGACACCTCCTTCCCCTACTTTCTCCTGTGCTTCTGTACTAGTACAAGACATCTCTAAAAAAATGCAAATCTCAGTCCAAGTCATCATACCATCACACACCTTGAAAGCCATCAAAACCCAAGCCCTCATTGATAGTGGTGCAGACATATCTTGCATCAACTGGGACTTTGTTCACAAGAACAACCTACCTGTCAAATGTTTCAAAGAGCCCATTCTCATTCAAAATATTGATGCCTCCTACAACAAAGACAGGGTGATCAAATTCACTGCTGATCTCTTCATTAACATTGAAGGTCTTGCCTAGTGAGTTACCTTCCACATTATAAACTGCAGACATGAGAATGTCATCCTCAGACTTCCCTGGCTCTGCTCCACCAATCCAACCATTGACTAGGCCATCCCCAGTGTCCACCTCAATTAATCAATCAATCAACCTGAAGAACTCTTTCTCACCCAAGCAACTGACACCCATTTCCATGACTCTAAATTCCAATGTCCTGAACCTCCAAGACTCTCCAAACACCTTCTCACCACCCCCTTGGATGACTCTCACCTCTACTCATACCTTGACCATCTGTCAGAGAACAACTGGATCCAAGCCACCTACACTGAGTACACTGTCAACTGCATCCTCAAATATGGCTCCTGTTTCATTTCCCAGAATTTCCTTCTTGTCTGGAAATTAACTACTGCCATGGATCTCATCATAGTGGCTAAAGCAGCAAAGAAACCTATCATCCTTCCCCCACAGTACTCCCAGTTTGCATTCATCTTTGATAAAGAAGCCACTGCCATGCCACCATTCCACCCCTATGACCATGAGATCAACCTTGATAAGTCCTTCACCCCAAAGATTGCCAAGGCCTACCCACTTGCACCAGAAGAATGGCTCACAGCAGAAGCATTTTTAGATGAAAACCTTAAAACCAGAAAAATGTTACAGTTGTGTAACAGAGGTACTCATGATTTATACTTATCATTTTCTTTTGATCAGTTCCAAGTCATGTGACTAGTTCATATGCAACCCACATCTAAGTTACTTCTTTTCTTACCTTTCTTTAGGAGACAACAGACTCTGTGCAACTCTGAGATACCCCTTGAGGGTCACATGACAAGGTCATGTGCTAGTTCAGATTTTAGATAGACACTTTATCTATATTTGGTTATATTCATTTCTCACATTCATCTCTGCTCATGCTTCTCTTCCATTCTGCCATACTGTGTGTGTGCCTTATGCTTTTCATTTCCATTACACTTCCATTCTACATGCATATGCCTCACATATTTAATTACTGTTCACCCTATGCCCTAGATCATAGATATGACCACAACATGTACATATAGTAGTATGAGTATATAAACCCAGAGGGCTATGGCTGGTATCTCCAGTCTAGTTCTCTTGGGAGTTCACCACCAAAGAGATCCTCTCAGTCCCTCTCCTCTCTAGTTATTAGTTTTAGTTGATTTGCCTAAGCCTAGCTTTGGGTCATTTCAAAAAATCTGTTCTTCAAACTCCCCCTAAGCCTTCCCTTTCTTCTTTGTAAAGAAAAAGGATGGCTCCCTTTGCCCCTGCCAAAACTATGGATACCTAAATGAACATATCATCTGAGATGCCTATTGCCTTTCGTTAATATCTGACCTTGTCAACAAACTCTGCAGCTCTCACCTCTACACCAAGTTTGATGTGCAATGGGGCTGCAACAATATCTGAATCAAAGATGGACACCAATGAAAAGGCACTTTCATCACCCACAAAGGCCTCTTCAAACCAACAGTCATGTTCTTTGGGATGACCAACTCTGTTACAACTCACCTAGCCCCTATCCCTTTTTCAGCTCAACCCCTGTCTAACACCTGTGAGAGCTTGCCTCACACTTGTACCTCACCCCTTGTTCTCATCCCTCCTCACCTAGGGAGGCCGCCATTGTTTCTAACATGACCCTCTTGCTTGGTTCTACAACTAGACTTCACTTGGACTCTGTTACGAATATGAGTCCCATGACTGGTCATGAGACACCTCTTCTCACAGTCATGGAGACTCCTGACATGTGGCAGGATATACTCGCAACCTTAGAAGATGAAGCGGTGTGGAACACTGCTTTCTCAGAGGCATTCTCTTCTGATCCCATGGAGAGAATGTAAGCATGGACTCTTTCTCTACTTCTCCCGCAACACATCTTGGTTGCTTTCCCCTAACTTATTGATACCAGTTGATTGCTTCTCTATTGGCCACAGACTCTATTCTTTCCTCGGCAGTATTCTCTCATATACTGCCTCATAGTTCCTAGTCACTTACTACCACTGAGCAGGCCCTTAATTTCCACTATAAATAGCGTGTAGCTACCTTGTGTATGGTAACTTTGATCTACACACAACTTCATGTCTACAAGTTCTGAGATTGCATCTCCCCAGCCTCGCCTCACTCTACTTGGCTCGTCCCCTCCCCCCTTTGCTAGGAAGTAACACCCCCATTCGACAGTATTGCCTCAAAGACCTAGCCCTAGGCTCTTTCCCTCAGGAAGTCCACTTGGGATTTAGCAGACACAGGTTGTGTCACTTGTTATACCTCACAAACGTAACAAAAGATCAAAGTTTCTATTACATTGGTGTTACCTAATCCAACTCCCTAACCCAACTACCTGGTGGTAGTCACAGAAGAACCTTCATCATGCACTGGATCAACCTCTCTAACCTTCTTGGACAACAACTGAAGTCAGACAAAGAAGAACAGATCTCTCCACCCTAATCAACTATGTCATTGTTCTCTGCTGTCCCTTCCTCCAGAGGATTATCTCAAAGAACAATCAGGAATCCTCCTATTCCTCCCCCTCCCAGCCACACAACTCCTTCGCCCAGAGTCAGTCGTGTCTCCTCTTATACTCACCCCACACCAGTAGAGATCCCATTGGGAGAAGCTATCCGAACCACCAGATTGGACCCCTTTGCTATCAAGGTAGATCCCCCCCTCGCAGAAGAAAAGCCCCAAGCACCTCCTAATCCACCCAACCTGGATTCTGACTCCCCAGATAACAACGAAGACGAAGACATGGCAAACAAAGCTACTCTCCCAAGAGAGTTCTCTGGGAAAGCGGAAGACACACACAGATGACTCCTATCCATGAACACATACTTCACTGTAGCCGGTACCTCTAGTACCACCAAGAGCATCATTCTTCTCAATAGGATGCCCCACAGCAGAGAAAAAGCCTTTGCCAAGGTGTGGTTTACCAAAATCCAAGATACCCCTGCCAACTCCACCGAACCATCCTATGACAAGGTCAGAGAGGCCTTCAAGAAAACCTTCACCTCTTATGACACTGCCACCCAAGCCTGGATCAGGCTGGGTGTCCTTTCTCACAATCCCAGAGACCTCCAGGGATTCGAGCAATACATTGCTGACTTCTCAGTGGAAGCTGTTAGATCCCAGATCTCCAACACAGGAGCACTCTCTAAGTGGTTCCTTCGAGGGCTTGATAAGGAGCTCGCTACTCAGCTTATTCTCTCCGGAATCCACCAAACTTTCAAAAACATGGAGCAGCTTTATACCAAAGCCACTGAGATCAATGGAAACATCAGGAGAATCCACTTCATCAAATGAGGAACTCTTCCCACAGCATACCACCATCCACCTCAGAAGGACCATAATGCTATGGATGTGGATCACCTTACCCTCTCCTAACAATTGGGCTTGTTGTGAGTCTAAGCGATCAGGCGTGAAGGCGAAGACGAGGAACAGTGGTGCAAACCCAAAGAAGAAGACTTGAGGGTAAAGGGCGAAGCTGAAGAATAAGGGAAGACTCGCAAAGGTAATAGCCGATGGTTAGCTATGAGATCCTAATGATCCGAAGACTCACTGTAGCGGGAGCTACCGAGATCTTGAATACTTGTCTTAGGAGTAGCACTCGCGTGAGTATCCAAGGTCTAGACGACTATCTTAGAACTGGGGTTCTAAGGTCGTCTAGTGCTATATTATATACTAAAGTACAGGACGCACGGACCAAGCTGTACGTGTGAGTAAACGACCGAAGATAGTAAGTATGGGGCGTAGGGTATGACGTAGTATGGGAATGATGAGTAAGGGTAAGACGGATATAGGTATAGGAGTGGGAGTGGAAGCACGTCATGGGAATCGGTAAGGTCTAGGCCGATGGTAGACTAAGTCATGGCCGAGGAGATGAGAAAGGGGTGATAAGATAAAGTAAGTATCAGGTGACCGTGGAAAGAGGAGTCACGTGATAGGAAGGAAAGGAGGAGCACATGACCGTGGGAAGGTCACGTGATCAGAAATGACTAAGGTAAAAGAGATAAGATAAAGGAGAAGGATTAGAAGTTAGCGAAGAGGGGCGAAGAAAGAGAAAGTAAAGCATTATGAGCGTGAACTCATAACAGGGCTTGCCACATATGGGAAAATAGGTGCTTTATATGTCATAAGAAGGGTTGTTCAACTCATAACCACCCTAAGATGGGCAAGAGCTCCACATACACCTGAGCCTCAACTACCACTCCCACTCGGAGCTCTTCCTCCAAGGACTCTTTGGACTCCTATGTCGAGAGTCTTAGGACTACTAAAAATGCTAAAGAAATATTGCGCACAATGAAGACATGTTTCAAGGAAGGCCTCGATAAGAAAGGAGACCCCCTCAGATGGGACACTGCCACCAAGAGTTGGGAGGAGGAATTGGTCAATGCCCTCAATGCCCAGGGAAATGGGAGAAAAGGGTCAACACCTTTGTCTCCCATAACACTTGCTCCTATATTTATGTCTGGATTGAAGAGTAATGCTATTCGTGTTCCCCTCTCGATCCATGACAAGGTAGGAGCAAAAATTGTTGAAACCCAGGCTTTAGTTGACATAGGAGCGACCAGTTGCTTTGTCAACTGGACAGCAGCTATCAAATGGGATCTACCCATTATCAAGCTGGATTCGCCCATTTGAGCTTGGAACATGGACGGGACGGAGAATCAATCCAGTACCATCCAGTATAAAGCCAAAGTAGTGATGGACTTTGGTGGGATCTTGAAGCAGCGAGAGCTCCTCATCCTTAATTGCAGTAAAGACAACATCATTCTAGGGTTGCCCTGGCTATGGGCCATGAATCCAGACTGTGACTGGAGAATGGGGAAGATAACATTGGACCCCTCACAATATTGGAGCATATCAGAGAATGCATTGGGAACCCAACAACAACACTACTTGCTCAAGTTCCTTGGGGCCAACGAGGAACAACACATAGAGAACAAACTATACAACCAGTTCTGCAGGTGGAAACCCCTGCAATGAGCTGCATTCTTTAATGCCCATGGAAGTGTCCTGGAATTTATTATTCAGAAGACCACCCTCTCCACCGCGATCGCTCAACAGCAGAGCCAACAGCTGGTCACGCTCCCAGCCACATACAAACAATATGTGGATGTCTTCACTAAGAGTGACGCCAAACTTCCCCCCTCTCATCCTTATGACCACACTATAGAACTAAAGGATTCTTTCATCCCACGATGGGCCAAGGCCTATTCACTCAACCCTCAGGAGCAAACAGCCTGCAAGGAGTTCATTAACAAACATCTTGCCTCCAGGAAGATTACACCTTCAAAGTCCCTCAAAGCCTTCCCATTCTTCTTTATCCAGAAGAAGGATGGAAAGCTATGACCCTGTCAGGATTACAGATACCTCAACGAACATGCCATCAAGAACGCCTATCCTCTTCCCCTTGTCTTCAACCTAATAGACAAGCTGAAGGGATCGTCGGTCTTCACCAAGTTCAATGTCTGCTGGGGATACAATAACATCCTGATTAAACCAGAGGACCATTAGAAGGCTGCCTCCCTCACCCCATTTGGCCTCTTCGAGCCCACAGTAATGTTTTTTGAAATGTGCAACTCTCCGGCCACATTCCAAGCCTGCATGGACGACATATTTGGAGACTACCTAGCTGAAGAATGGCTCATAATCTACATGGACGACCTTCTCATTCACTCCTCTGACCCAGACATTCATGAAAAACAAACCAAAAAGGTCCTCCAGCAATTCCGAGAACATAAGATGTACCTCAAACTGGAAAAGTGCATCTCAAAGAACAGAGTTAAGATGGACCCAGGGAAATTATCTGCTATTGCTGATTGGATAACCCCATGATCAGTTAAAGAAGTCAGGTCATTCCTAGGATTTTGCAACTTCTATTAGAAGTTTATCCCCGACTTCTCAAATATCACATGACCCCTGACTGATCTTACCAAGAAGGATTAGCCATGGCAATAGGAGGCCTTGGAAGAAAAAGCCTACTGAACCCTACAACAGGCTTTCACTTCAAAACCCACCCTAGTCTTCCCTGACCCCACCAAACCCCTTACTCTCATGACTAATGTATCTCTTACCACATCTGGAGGAGTTTTCATGCAACCAGATGCAAATGGAGACCTCAAACCCTGTGGCTATTTCTCACAGGCATTTTCACCGGCCAAGAGAAATTACAACATCTACGATTGAGAACTTCTCACAGTCATCCGAGAACTGGAGAAATGGAGACACTATCTCCTAGGAGAAACCACCCCAGTGACTGTCCTAATGGATCACAAAAACCTGACCTATTTCAAAGAACCTCGGAAACTCTCCAGATGACAAGCTCACTGGCTCCTCTTCCTACAGGACTTCAACCTTAATTTTGTTGCCCTCCTAGGAATGGCCATGGCTCCAGCAAATGTCCTATCTCAACAGGACAACATTGATACTTCAGAAGACAACACCGAAGTCCAAATCCTCCCTGACTCCACCTTCAACATATAGGTCTGCTCCCTGGATCTGATGTTCGCTGACAAAATAGCCCAGTCCTCCACTAAGGATCCCCTGGTCTTACAAGCTGTCCAGGCCATGGAAGAACATGTCCCCCTGTGTAACTGCTCCTTGGTCAATGACTGGAAATTCAAGGAAGGGAAACTATACTTCAAGGAATGACTCTATATTTCTGAGACTTCCTGGACAGACCTCGTGAGCTTAGTCCATACCTTGCTGGAGGAAGGACATGGGGGGCACCTTCGCACAGTAGCCACCCTCTCACAAGACTACTGGTGGCCCAAACTTGCCTCCTGTTATGATTCACTTCTGTGTCTACTCTTTCCTACTTTTTTTTCCCTTCGCTTGCCTTGGCCTCACCTATGCTTCTCACATCTCATGCTTCTATTGGTCATGGTTGGTCACAACCCCATTCATTTAAACCTTAACTACACAGCCTAGCCCGGATTCTTCTTCGAACCCTTCCCCTCTGCCCTGGGCAGCACCCCTTTTCATCTCCGCTCTTCATCTCCGGCTAGTGACCCCACTCCATTCCATTCCATGCCCTTGCTATAGTACCCCCGCTTGGACACCATGCGCATCCTCTCCCCTTCGCCCTGTACTTACCATCCCTGACTCGGTCCGTGCGTAGTAGGGTACACTATTTAGACAGCTAGCTAGCGCCCTTGTACCCTAGCTTAGCTTCCTGAATCCACTCTCTAAAAGCTCACCTTTGTGTGATCCGACTTCACCTGTCACTGGACTGGCTTAGCCCTTTGTAACCCTTGTCCTCAACAATAAGGCCTTTGACCTGAGTTGACTGAGGCCTCAGACCTCTGATCCTTGCCTCTACCTGTGTCTGTACTTCGAGCAACCCTAGTACCCCATCCTCGTTTTCGCCCTCATCCTCCTAGCTCGGAGCTTCTACCTTTCAGGTCTACAGTCACCCGCCCCTAGGTCGAACCATAACAAAAGCTAAGCTCTTTTCACTGTGGTTACTATCATCATAAACCGCCCACCATTTCCTACCCCTCCGACAACCACGGGTGGTGTACCACCTACTCCAATTCTCCATATGACATTGAAGAAAACCCTCCCTCTGAAGAAGAATCGGAACAGTCCACTGACCTTGACATCCCTATCCTTGATGAAGAACAGGAACATGCTAGCCTCCTCCTGAGCCACCAGGTCTCCGCCCAGCTCTCCCTTTCCCAAGAACCCACCCCACCATCCCCCACTCTGATCGCCACCCAGCCCGTCTTCCCTCTCCCCACACCCATCCCACCCTCCTCACACCACCCACCACCCAACCCTCGACTGCCTGTCCCTCCCCCATTCCTCACCATGTCCTCGACTAAACCCATCAAACTTTGCATTGGAGCCCCTGAGGCCTTCAATGGAGACTATAAGAAATCTGAAGCCTGGCTGGACACCGTCCAGTTCTACCTCCTTGTCAACGCCAATGTCTACAATTCTGAAGACAAGAAAGTCACGTTCACCCTCTCCTATATGACCGAAGGGACCACCAAGACATGGGCGGAAGCCTTCCGAAAACAAGCCATTGGCCCCACCATCGTAACCTTCGGAACCTTTTCTGACTTCGCCAAGAAATTCTATGAAGCCTTCTGGCACCAAGACACCATTGGAAATGCCATTGCCTGGCTCTCCACCACCAGAATGGCATTGAAATGAGACAGGACCTTCAAACCCCCCCTCACCACCTACATCGCTGAATTTTGAGGACGTGTCCAACAAGCCGCCATCACAGACAACAATGTCCTCATTGGATACTTTGCTGCAGGAATCTCTACCTTGATGATGAGACACATTATGGCCCTCAACACCGTTCCCACCACCATCGCCAACTGGTACTCCAAAGCCGTCCACTTCCAAACCCAGTGGGAATGGGCTGATGAGATCACCAAATGAAACCAACAGCCTGCCTGCCAAACCTACCAATCCTTCTCCTTTGCCCCTACCTCCAAGAAAGACCCCAACGCGATGGACACCTCAGCCATCAAAGTCAAGAAGATGACCCCCGCCATCAAGAAGCAGTGCATAGAAAAAAAGCTTTGCTTCTGATGCCGCAAGCCAGGCCACAGGTCCGCCCAGAACCCCCATTTCATGTTCCCTCGCAAGCAGGTGAACACTGTGGCTGAGGAAACCAAGGATAAGGGCAGAGGAAAGGAGAAGGACAACATCCCGAACCTGATTGATTGCGAGGATGACAATGGAGATACTCTGGCTGTATGTCAGGTCCACTACACCTCCTTGGGTTTTTAAATGGGGAAGCAGCCTCAATGCCTCCTTCCCCTACTTCCTCTTGTGCCTCTGTACCAGTATGAGATATTTCTAAGAAAATGCAAATCTCCATTCAAGTCATTGTACCTTTGCACACCCTGAAAGCCGTCAAAACCCAAGCCCTCATTGACAGTGGTGCAGACATCTCCTGCATCAACTGGGACTTTGTCCACAAAAACCACCTCCCCATCCAACACCTCAAGGAACCCATTCTAGTCTGAAACATCGATGCCTCCTACAACAAGGATGGGGTGATTAAGTTCACCGCCGACCTCTTTGTCAACATCAAAGGAATCACCCAGCGAGTAGCCTTCCACGTCATGAACTGTGGACACAAAAACCTCATCCTTGGCCTCCCCTGGCTTCGCTCTGCCAATCCAACCATTGACTAGGCCACCCCCACCATCTGCCTTGACGAATTCATCGACCAATCCAAAGAGCTCTTTCTCGCCCAAGTAACGGACACCCATTGCCACAATTCCAAGTTCCACCATCCAGAATCCCCTCGCCTCCAAAGGCATGTCCATACCACCCCATCCGAAGACTTGCACCTCTACTCCTACCTTGACCACCTTTCCGAAAACGAATGGATTAGAGTGACCTATACCGAATGTGCTGTCAACCGCATCCTCAAATGTGGCTCTCGCTTTATCTCCAGGGACTCCCTCTTCATCCGAAAACTGACCACTGCCACCAACCTTGCCATAGCAGCAGAAGCTGCAAAGAAACCCATCGTACTCCCCCCTGAATATTCCCAGTTCGCCCCCATCTTCGACAAAGAAGCCACTGCCATGCCACCATCCCGCCCCTATGATCATGAGATCAACCTTGACGAATCATTCATCCCAAAGATTGCCAAAGCCTACCCACTCGCCCCAGAGGAATGACTCATGGCAAAAGCATTCTTAAATGAAAACCTTAAAACCAGCAAAATCTGTCCCTCGAACTCCCCCCAGGCTTCTCCTTTCTTCTTTGTAAAAAAGAAGAATGGTTCCCTTCGCCCCTGCCAAGACTATCGGTACTTAAATGAACACACCATTCGAGACGCCTATCCTCTTCCATTAATATCCAACCTAGTTGATAAACTCTGCAACTCCCATCTCTATACCAAGTTTGATGTATGATGGGAATACAACAATGTCTGAATTAAAGATGGACACCAATGGAGGGGCACCTTCATCACCCATAAAGGTCTCTTCGAACCCACTGTAATGTTCTTCGGCATGACCAACTGTTATGGTTCGTCCTAGGATAGGGCGACCGTAGACCCGGAAGGTGAAAGCTCCTAGGGACAGGGAGGTTGGAACGTCGAGACGAGATGCGGGACACTAGAAAGTGGGGACGCAAGGGGGAACAAGGATCCAGGGCCCTAGGTTCCGGTCGACTCAGGTCTAATGCCTTGTTGTCGAGTACAAGTGATGCGAAGATGACTAGCCGGTCCAGTGACAGGCGAAGTCGGATCGCGCAAAGGTGAGCTTCAAGGAGTAGATTCGGGAAGCTAAGCTAGAGTACAAGGGTGCGAGCTAGTCGTTTAAATAAGGTACCCTACTGCGCACAGACCGAGTCAGATATAGCAAGTATGGGGCAAAGGGGAAGGGGGTGCGCATGGTGTCCGAGCGGGGGTACTACAGCAAGGGCACGGAACGGGGTGGGACGGAAGTAATAGTCGGAAATGAAGAGCGGAGATGAAAGGGGCGCTGCC
>JBBPSX010000192.1:0-16614 GCA_038093815.1 Neoboletus cf. brunneissimus | reverse complement strand
CCAGCGCGGGTACAAGGGGTTCCTTCCGCACCACTGGGGAACTAGAGGTGATGACTTCACTTCAGCTCTAGTTGACTGAGAAGGTTCTCTGCCAAGAGTTCGAAGCTAGGTACTTTGGATCAGATCTAAGTTAAGATACATCCACATAAGGTGGGACTATATATATAACTGTGGGAAGACCTGTGTGCCCATGGGGAAGAGTCCGTATATGGTAACCAGCACCAATAGGGAGCAATAGAGCAGAGGAAATACCAGCGCTGGAAACTATAGTGAGAGTCCAAGAAAGCCACCGAGGATAAATAGGAACCGAGCCAATAGAAGTGCGATCAACCGGGATCAATAGACCACAGAGGATCGCGGGAGAAGTAAGGAGACAGAGACCGCGAATAGATACCGAGACGTGCTGTGCGACACAGCGGTGGTAATACAGCCGAAGGGCGATGACGAGGGGAAAGGCATGAGGCCGGGGTTGCCGGGAGATCCGGGAAGAGCCGTGCTCAGGGGCGAAGTTTGAGAACACAGTCGTAGGGAGGTCTAGGCGAGACCGGGAATGGAAAATGAGATGTAGCCGGGGGCCAGATACGGGAGAGCCGGGCCGGGTTCCGCGAACCAAGGAAAATCATAACATTACCATCGTCGTAAACTGCCCACCATTTCCCACCCCTCCGACAACTACGGGTGGTGTGCCACCTACTCGGACTCCCCATATGACACCAAGGAGAACCCCCCCTCGAGAGAAGGATTGGAACAATCCACCGACCTTGACATCCCCATCCCTGACAAAGAAGAGGAATGCTTCAGCCTTCTCTTAAGCCATCAGCTTTCTGCTCAACTTTCCCTCCCTCAAGAACCAACCCCACCCTCTCCCACCCCAATCGCCACCCAACCTGTCTTTCCTCTCCCTACTCCCTCCTCTTCCACCTCACATCACCCACCCACTGTCACTTGACCACCCATTCCCCCCCATTCCCCACCATGTCTTCAACCAAACCCATCAAACTTCGCATTGGAACCCCTGAGGCCTTTGACAGAGACTACAAGAAGTCAGAAGCCTGGCTAGATACTGTTCAGTTTTACCTCCTCATCAACGCTGATGTTTACAACACCGAAAATAAGAAAGTCATATTCGCCCTCTTCTACATGACAGAAGGGACTGCTAAAACCTGGGTGGAAGCCTTCCACAGGAATGCCATCACCCCCACCACTGTAACCTTTGGAACCTTCGCCAACTTTGGCACTGAGTTTTACAAGGCCTTTCAACACCAAGACACTGTTGGAAACGCCATAGCCTGGCTTTCCACCACCCAGATGATGCTGAAGAAAGACAGAACCTTCGAACCCCCACTCGCCACCTACATCGCAGAATTCCAAGGGCAAGTCCAACAGGCTACCATTAAGGATGACAATGTCCTCATCAGATACTTCACCGCCAGAATCCCCACATCCATGATGAGGCGCATCATGGCCCTTGACACTATTCCCACCACCATCGCCAATTGGTACTCGAAGGCCGCCCATGTTACAACTCGCCTTGCCCCTATCCCTTTTTCAGCTTAGCCCCTGTCTCACACCTGTGAGAACCATCCATACACCTGTACCTCACCCCTCATCCTCGTCCCTCCTTGCCTAGGGAGGCCGTCATTGTCCCTAACCTGACCCCCTTGCCTGGACTTACAACTCGACATCACTCAGATCCTTCATCCTCCGCCCCCGTCCCACTCCGAGTTACCTCCTCTGTCCTACCCTCTGCCATAGATCCGTTCCCATGCCTATCCAGGAACGCCCTACTTCCCCGTCACCTTGGACCTTCACCGGTCACATCTGGGGATCTTCCCCATCACCGTCATTTGTCCTCGTATCTGCCCAGGATCTCCCCCTGGCACCCTCATACGCTTTCTCTCATTCTCATTCACCTTGTTATTCTTCATTTACCTTACCACCGGTGCTATCTGCACACCCCTCACCCTAGTCATGCGTCCACCGACGTCATGCTGTAGTATTTCCCTTTGCCCCGCTTACGCAGCCCTTACCCTCACTTACTTCACACCTGGCACTTTAGCTTGCGCATCCTTTTGACGTCCCTGCCCTTTGCCCCCACCCTTGACCCACATTCCGGCTCCTTTTCATTTGTATACTTATATACTGGACCTCTTAGTACACTTGTTCCCTATCTTGATCTTACCTGGTACCTCCCTTGTACCTTGTACTCTGGACTTCCCCTAGCGTTGTAGCACCTGTACTTCGCACCATGCCTAATGTCCACCCCCTTTGATCATCTTCTGCTGCTGTCTGGCGCCCCCATCAGGACTTCCTTGATCAGAAGATGCTACCAGGTCTACATGTCCGGCTACCCGGTTGGAATGTAACTGTCCACTTCCAGACACAGTGGGAACGGGCCGATGAAATTGCCAAGCAAAACCAACAACCCTCTCGCCAGAATTATCATTCCTTCTCCACCCCCATCCCCAGGAAAGACCCCAACGCAATGGATACCTCGGCCATCAAAGTTGAAAAAATGACCCCAGCCATCAAGAAGCAGTGTATAGAGAAGAAGCTTTGCTTCCGCTGCTGCAAGCCAGGCCATGGGTCTGCCCAATGCCCCCATTTTATGTCCCCTCACAAGCAGGTGAATGCTATAGCTGAGGAAACCAAGGATAAGGGCAAGGGAAAGGAGAAAGATGATGTCCCCAATCTGATTGACTGTGAGGATGATGAAGAAGATACCCTGGCAGTACATCGGGTCCACTACACCTCCTTGGGTTTTTAAATGGGGAAGCAGCCTTGACACCTCCTTCCCCTACTTTCTCTTGTGCCTTTGTACTAGTATGAGATATCTCCAAGAAAATGCAGATCTCCATTCAAATCATCATACCTTCACACACTCTGAAAGCTGTCGAAACCAGAGCCCTCATCGACAGCAGTGCAGACATATCCTGCATCGACTGGGACTTTGTCCACAAACATCACCTCCCCATCAAATGCTTGAAAGAATCCATCCTGGTCCGAAATGTCGACGCCTCCTACAACAAGGATGGAGTAATTAAATTTACCACCGACCTCTTCGTCAACATCGAAGGTATTGCCCAACGAGTAACCTTCCAGGTCATGAACTGCGGACACGAGAACCTCATCCTCAGCCTCCCCTGGCTTCACTTTGCCAACCCTGTCATTGACTGGGCCACCCCCTTCATCCAACTCGACGAGTCCATTGATCAATCCGAAGAACTCTTCCTTGCCCAAGTAACTGACACCCATCACCACAATTCCAAATTCCGCTGCCTGGAACCACCTCGCCTCCAAAGGCATGTCCATACCTTCCCATCTGAAGACTCTCACCTCTACTCCTATCTTGACCACCTCTCCGAAAACGAGTGGATTAGAGTGACCTACACGGAATATGCAGTTAACCGCATCCTCAAGTGCGGCTCCCGCTTTATCTCTAGAGACTCCCTTCTTGTCTGAAAACTGACCACTGCCACCAATCTTGCCATAGCAGCTGAAGCTGCAAAGAAACCCATTGTACTCCCTCCTGAATATTCCCAGTTCACCTCCGTTTTTGACGAAGAAGCCACCGCTATGCCACCTTCCCGCCCCTATGATCACGAGATCAACCTCGACAAATCATTTGTTCCAAAGATTGCTAAAGCCTATTCCCTCACCCCAGAAGAACAGCTCACAGCAGAAGCCTTCTTAGACAAAAACCTTAAAACTGGAAAGATCCGCCCCTCAAACTTCCCCCAAGCTTCTTCCTTCTTCTTTGTAAAAAAGAAGGATGGTTCTCTTTGCCCCTGCCAAGACTATCGGTATCTAAACAAACACACGATCCACGATGCCTACCCCCTTCCGTTAATATCCAACCTCGTCGATAAACTCCGCAGCTCTCAACTCTATACCAAATTTGATGTGCGATGGGGGTATAACAACATCCGGATCAAGGACAGACACCAGTGGAAGGGAGCATTCATCACCCATAAAGGCCTCTTCAAACCGATGGTCATGTTCTTTGGAATGACTAACTCCCCCGCCACATTCCAACAATTTATGAATGACTCATTCTCTGATATGATCGCCAAGGGATGGCTCGTCATCTACATGGACGACCTCCTCATCTTTTCCCCTGATGCGAAGACCCACGAGGAGTGTACCAAACACATCCTCCAATGTATGATGGAGCTCAATCTCCACCTCAAGCTCAAAAAGTGTACTTTCACCACTGAAGAAGTCGAATACCTCGGCATGATCGTCAAACCCGACCAGCTCACCATGGACCTGGTTAAACTCAAAGGCATCTCCACCTGGCCTCAGCCCACCACTGTCAAAGAAGTCCGCTCCTTCCTTGGCTTTGCCAACTTCTATCACCAGTTCATCCCAAGTTATTCCAATGTTGCCCACTCCCTCATCGACCTTACTAAAAAGACAACCAAGTGGGAGTGGTCCCCTGCTTGTGAGTCTGCCTTCCAGCGGCTTAAGCAGCTCTTCCTTAAGAAACCTATCCTCCACCTCCCTGATCTGTCTGCCCCCTTCGCCATAGCCACTGATGCACTGAAGTACACCTCAGGGGCTATTCTCCTCCAGATTGACTCAAATGGCGACTGGCATCCTTGCTCCTACCTCTCACAGTCATTTATCCCTGCCAAGCGCAACTATGACATCTATGACAGAGAACTCCTCGCCATCATCCATGCCCTCAAAGCCTGGCACCACTACCTCCATGGCTCCCCCTTCCCCATTCAGGTTTTCACCGACCACAAGAACCTCACCTACTTCCAATTCCCCCAAACCCTCAACTGCCGCCAAGCATGCTGGCTCCTTGACCTTGCTGATTTTGACCTCAAAATTGTCCATGTCCCTGAATCCCAACTCGCTGGACCTGATGCCCTCTCACACCGACCAGATCATCTCCCCGTGACGCAGATAATCAAGGGGTTACTCTCCTACCCCCCTCTCTCTTTGTTTGCCTCATCAACACCACTCTCTCTGACTGTATTAAATCTGCCTCAGCAGCTGACCCCTATGCCCTCCAAGCACTCCAATCCCTCTCCCACGACACCCCACCATTCCTCCACTCTTGCACCTCCCCTTGGCAGCTACTTGAAGGTGTTCTCACTTATAATGGATGCATCTATATCCCAGCCAACTCCTCTCTCTGCCACTCCATCCTCCAATGGTGCCATGACCACACTTCTACTGGCCACTGTCATATACTGCAACTCCGACCTCTGGAGCCCTCTCTGACCTCTGTATATACGTCCTCCAGTGTGTTCTCGCCCAGGACTTGACCTCTGACCTCTGGACTTTGACCTCTGTACATAGCTTCTATATATATCTTAGTTCTGCTTCCTAGATACCTCCAACCAGTGTTCACTTATCAAACACAGCTCTGGCTATGTACATCCCAGCTTCAGCATTCTGATTCTCCATCTTACTCATTCTTTACTAACTTCTTACTAATCTGCCCAATCTCCATACTATATAAAGTGTACAATTCTGTAGTAAATAGTTAGCTCGAATATCGACTTTGATACAGACTCCAAACCCTCTGAGTCTCATTATCATCTCCTACCTCCTCTCTGCTCCGAAATCCGAGGCAACTGTGATCAGTAAGGGCGCACCACATAAGGTGAAGCCAATGCCTCAACCCCTCCAAAACTCCGGAATGTTGGAGTTACCCCCAGGAGTCTGACACGGTCCTAACAGAACGGTAGGGTGTGTGTTCAACTTGTTTTGCTGGCACATGGCACAGCCTTCAACATAGTGGTGAATATAGGAGGCGAGTCCAGGCCACCAGAATTCGGCCGCAACGAGTTGGCGAGTTTTGAGATAACCAGGGTGGCTGTTAGGACCGTGTCGGACTCCTGGGGGTAACTCCGATGTTCCGGAGTTTCAGAGGGGTTGAGGCATTGGCTTCACCTTATGTGGTGTGCCCTTACTGATCACAGTTGCCTTGGATTTCGGAGCAGAGAGGAGGTAGGAGATGATAATGAGACTCAGAGGGTTTGGAGTCTGTATCAAAGTCGATATTCAAGCTAACTATTTACTACAGAATTGTACACTTTATATAGTACGGAGATTGGGCAGATTAGTAAGGAGTTAGTAAAAAATGAGTAAGACAGAAAATCAGAATGCCGAAGCTGGGATGTACATAGCCAGAGCTGTGTTTGATAAGCAAACACTGGTTGGAGGTATCTAGGAAGCAGAACTAAGATATATATAGAAGCTATGTATGGAGGTTGAAGTCCGGAGGTCAGAGGTCAAGTCCTGGGTGAGAATGCACCAGAGGACATATATACAGAGGTCAGAGTTGCAGTATATGACACATTTCCCCACTCACCCCCATCTGTTCAACCTGCACCCGCCCTTTCCAGCAAATCTCCTATAACCTTATCACCGATCTTCCCCTGTCCAGGGGCTTTGACTCTCTTCTGGTTGTGGTCAACCATGGGCTTACTAAGGGGGTGATTCTCTGCCCCACTAACAAAACTGTGACTGTGGAAGGCATCACCATACTCTTTTTCCTCTCCATTTACAAATGCTTTGGCCTTTTTGACAAGGTCAACCCTGATCGGGGACCTCAATTCGCCAGGGAACTCAGAAAACTCCTTAACTATGACCTCGCCCTCTCCACCGCATACCACCCTCAAATGGATGGGGAAACTGAATGTGTCAACCAAGAGGTCGAGACCTACCTTTGGATCTTTTGTGGAGCACACCCCACAACCTGGGCTGACTCAATTGCCAACACTGAATTCGCCCACAACCATTGCCCCCATTCTGTCACCAATCAATCACTGTTCTACCTCATGATGGGCTATAAACCCCATGCCCTACCATCAGTCATTTCCGAAACCTCCTTACCCACAGTCGCCTCCCACATCAAAAACTTGACAGCTGCCTATGACGAGGCCCTAGCAGCCCATGAACTCACATGCCAAGTAATGATGTCACGCAACCGGAGGAAGTTTAAACCCTTCAAGAAGAGAGATAAGGTTTGGCTCGAGGCCTGCAATTTGAAACGATCGATCATCAACCCCAAATTTGCCCCTAAATGGGAAGGACCCTTCATCATCACCGAAACCCTCTCCCCTATCGTTTACTGCCTCTGCATCCCCTTGACCAGGAAAATACACCCTGTCTTCCACACCTCCCTACTGACCCCATACAAGGAAAACTCCGTGCACAGCCCCAATTTCCCTGCTCCACCACTGGACCTTGTAAACGGGTTAGAGGAATATGAAATCAAGAGGATTCTCAAACACTGAGGCTCCACCTGCTCCCACTTGTATTTGATACATTGGAAAGGGTATACTATGGAAGAAGACTCCTGGGTCCCTGAGCACGACCTTAAACATTTGAAGGCCACCCTCCTTGACTATAAGAAATGACACCCGAAGTACTTCCCCTCCAATTCCTCCTCTCACACCTAAATCCACCAACAAACCACTATGCCCTGCTCTGATGTCCCTTCCGATGACTACTATCCCGCCACCATCCTGGCCTCCATCACCCCTTCCTCCGTTTTGTCGGTCTCTTCACCACCAATTGCCTTGCCTGCTCCTTCTTCTATTCTTTATGATCCTATACCCTTTGTCGAGGACATATCCATGCCTTTGTCCCACATTGCTTCTCCTGGCTGGGGCTCTCCTTCTCCTCCCCCTCACCACCCCCCTCCTGCTCCTCTTGCAGGCCCTGCTACTCCTGCAGCGATTGTTTCAGTAGACCTCCCGGTCTTTGCCCATCGTCTTTGGGATAACCTTCCCGATGAAGAAGCCCTCCAACAGTTACAAACCCTCCTCCGTGACTCTCATCTCATCGTCTCCATCTCTTCCCACCTCGACCTCTGCTCTCCCCTCTGGGCCCTCTACAAGGCATATCTTCAGTACTCTCACCTTCACCTCCTCACGGCCTGCCCCAACTCCTCTGCTAGTGCCCATGTCACTATTCTGGAGCTACAAATAGACCAGATCACTGAGGAGCTCGAAGGCAACCTCGTCATGGCCATGTACCAGCTCGGGATGCTCGAGTTTTTAAAGGAGATTAAACAATATTCCATTGAACTCACCACCTTTTCCACCCTTTCTTCTGATGTGCCCTCCGCATCTTCATCCCCACTGAACGATGATGAAATCGACCTGATCGAGCGAGTAGAGGCCCACTGGACTGGGCATGAAGGACACACAGCCCTTCTCTCCTCTCATCCTTGGTACACTGAGACCTGTTATGAATGCCACCGCCTGGGCCATATTAGATCTGATTGCCAGTACTATCAATGCCTGCACTGCCTTTGCTGGGCCCCAGGCCACTTCGGCTTCCATTGCCTGCTTTACCAACGTGTCAACCCCTCTCAATCATCTTTGTCAATGTCTTTGTCCTCACATCGTACCCACTCATCCTCATCTTCTGCTGCCACCCCACCTCGTCCAGTACCACCACCTCATCATACCTCCTCCCGCCCTCATTGTTGGTCCACCCCTGCACCCCCTCACTGTGCCCCGCCCCCACCCCCACACCCCTCTACCCCTGAATACAACAACAACAATGACGTCTATGATGACATCGCCTGGGGTAACATTACCAGCTCCCCCTATGGTGGATCGGCCGACCTTTACTAAGATTTCTTCACCAGTGGCTCGAAGGGTAACCCAGGGGTAATGTTACAATTCATTCCTACCACTACTCTTTTCCTACTCTTTCTCCACTCTTTTTGTTACAATTCTCGCCTATATCTACCTTTCTCTTTCCCTTTCTCTTTCTCCCGCTCGCCTTAGCCTTGCCTATGCTTCTTACCTCTCGCATTCTCTCTAGTTCCGGTCAGTCACGGCCCCTTTTCATTTAAACCTTAAACCACACAGCCTAGCCCGGGTTCTTTTGAACCCTTCCCCTCCGCCCCGGGCAGTGCCCCATTTCATCTCCACTCTTCATTTCCGACTACTTCCTCCGTTCCGTCCCCTTTCGTGCCCTTGCTGTAGTACCCCCGCTTGGACACCATGCGCACCCTTTCCCCTTGCCCTGTACTTACCTTTTCTGACTCGGTCTGTGCGCCATAGGGTACACTACTTAAACAGCTAGCTAGCATACTTGTCCCCTAGCTTAGCTTCCCGAAATCTACACTTAACAAGCTCACCTTCGTGCGATCCGTCTTCGCCTGTCACTGGACCGGTCAAGACCTTCGCATCCTTTGTACTCGACAACAAGGCATTAGACCTGAGTCGACTTAGGCTTCGGACCTCGGATCCCTGCCTTCGCCTGTGTCTCTCCAGCCCAACATCAGTAACACCTCACGTCCTCTGTTCGAGCTACCACCTTCGGGTCTATGGTCGCCCTCCCCTAGGTCGAACCGTAACACTTTTCCCTTCACTCGTCATAGCTCTACCTATGCCTCCCCACGTTCTGCACTTCTGTCAGTCACGGTCGGTCATGACCCCCTTTCATCTAAACCTTAAACTACACAGCCTAGCCCGGGTTCTTCTTTGAACCCTTCCCCTCCACCCTGGGCAGTGCCCCTTTTCATCTCCACTCTTCATCTCTGGCTATTGCCTCCGTTCCATTCCATTTCATGCCCTTGCTGTAGTACCCCCGCTCGGACACCTTGTGCATCCTCTCCCCTTCGCCCTATGTTTACCATTCCTGACTCGGTCTGTGTGCAGTATGGTACACTACTTAAACAGCTAGCTAGCGCTCTTGTACCCTAGCTTAGCTTCCTGAATCTACACCTTGAAGCTCACCTCTGCGCAATCCAA
Source organism: Neoboletus cf. brunneissimus (assembly GCA_038093815.1). Lineage (NCBI taxonomy): Eukaryota > Fungi > Basidiomycota > Agaricomycetes > Boletales > Boletaceae > Neoboletus > Neoboletus cf. brunneissimus. The sequence continues at coordinate 6,877 of JBBPSX010000192.1, read as the reverse complement.
TTTCGCCTGTCACTGGACCGGCTTAGCCCCTCGCACCCCTTGTACTTGACAACAAGATATCTGACCTGAGTTGACCGAGACTTCGGACTCTCGATCCTTGTCTCCACCTGTGTCTTCGCCCTTAGGCACCCTCCGTACCTCGCCCTCACCTTCATCTTTGCCTCTCTAGCTAGAGCTTCTACCTTTCGGGTCTACAGTCACCCACCCCTAGGTCAAACTGTAACAGAGGCGATCTGATCCTTGATGATCTGAAGGGCCTCCTTCTGAATCACTGGTGGAATAGAGATATTGTGAAGGACCCATGGCATATGTGGAATGGTAGGAATCTTGACTGGTGGGAAATAACGGTCACCCAAGTGTCCTCTCTCTATCAGTATCCAAGCAAAGGCAGACTCATGGACCTGAACAAGCCAGTGGACTAGCTTCAACTTATCCAGCCAGAGCTATTTCGCTGGATCCAGATCTACATAAAGTGTTAGCACACTCTTGGATGAAGCAGTTACCAGGTATGAATAGTGGGGGATGTGTAGGGAGGGGTATGAATCCACCTAATGGCTCATCCAGAAGGCGTTGGATGACATGGAACTCCTCCTTGAGAGGGGCCACCACCGACTGGACCTTCTTCACGACTGGCTTGTAGGCTAAGGTATGATGAAGTGGGTCGAAAGAATAAACAGATTGGAGAGTGAGAACAGCATCCTGTGTGAAAATGGACTATGAGGATGTGAGGTAATCATAGGAATCATTGTTCAAACGAGAAGCAGATAAAGAAAATGACAAGGCAGATATGGTTGACAATGGCCCAGAATGTTCAACGGGCAGAGCAGTTAGTAACAATGGAGATGAAAACAGTCAGAAAAGAGATGAGTACACGGAAGGGTGAAGAAAGGGGTAACAGGATTCAAACAATGAGGAATGGAACTGGGCATCAGACTCTCCCTTATGGTTAGGCAGATCATCGATGTCTAAAAACCTATCTCGACAATACTTTGGTGGTTTGTGCAGTGCATGCCTTTATGACACTGTGGACACCCTTCTGACCAAGGATGGGTAGGCAGCTTGTACTCTTTTCTGGAATTTGGATCATGGAGCATAATGGTCTGTCTGCCATCTGGGAAATCATTAGTGGTAGCACTCATCATGCAATGGAATGGTCTCCCAAGCAGGAGATCAAAGTTGGCTTGAGCCAAAACCTGTACCTGAAGGGATACTTCTCCCTGTCTGAAATCCAGTTGTAGGTTCTCTAATACCCCAAGTGTAGAGTCCATAGTTGTGTTGGCAGACAACATGGTCATCAGATGGTCAGACCGGATTGGCAATCCAAGATGTTCCCAAATCCGCCTGGGCATGGCAATGATCTCGGACCTGGAATCCAGAACACATTTCAGGGTCTGTTCACTACCCAGTACGTGGCTGTCTATGCAATGTAAGTGTTACGTTCAAACCCAGGTAGGCCCGAGATGTAGACCGGTAGGTGACTTCTTATTGAGGACGTCCTGACAGGGGCGCCAGATGACAGAAGAAGGCGATCAAGGGTGTTGCATAGGCAGGGTATGCGAATACAAGGGGTATAGCCGGTAGGGACTAGGTACAAGTCCAGAGGAAGAACCAGTAAGCTGAAGCTAGGGTACAAGTGTATTCGAAGGTCCAGTATAAGTACTATGCAATGGAAGAGGAGCCCGAATGTGGGCCAAGGACATGGGCAGAGGGCGAGGACGTCAGAAGAATGTGCAAGCTAAAGTGCCAGGTGTGAAGTAAGCGAGGGTAAGGGCCACGTAAGCGAGGCGAAGGGAAATACTACAGCATGACATCAGTGGACGCATGACTAGGGTGAGGGGTGTGCAGATAGCACCGGTGGTAAGGTAAATGAAGAATAACAAGGTGAATGAGAATGAGAGAAAGCGTATGAGGGTGCCAGGGGGAGATCCTGGGCAGATATGAGGACAAAGGACAGTGATTGTTACGTTCAAACCTGGGTAGGCCCGAGACGTAGACCGGTAAGCGACTTCTTATCGAGGATGTCCTGACGGGGGCACCAGACAACGGAAGAAGGCGATCAAGGGGTTTGCATAGGCAAGGTACGCGAATACAAGGGGTATAGCCGGTATGGACAAGGTACAAGTCCAGAGGTAGAACCGGTAGATACAAGGTTGGGGGGAATGACTGGTAAGCTGAAGCTAGGGTACTACTAGCTAAGATCGTCCTGTATATAAGGATAACGAATGGAGAGGAGCCTGAATGTGGGCCAAGGGCATGGGCGGAGGGCGAGGGCGTCAGAGGGACACGCACGCTAAGGTGACAGGTGTGAAATGTCCAAGGTAAAGGCCACGTAAGCGGGGGTGAAGGGAAATACTACAGCATGATGTCGGTGGACGCACGACTAGGGCAGGGGGTGTGCAGATAGCACCAGCGGTAAGGTAAATGAAAGGTAACAAGGTGAATAAGAACGAGGAGAAAGCGTACAAGAAGACCAGGGGGAGATCCTGGGCAGATACGAGGACAAACGATGGTGATGGGGAAGATCCCCAGATGTGACCGGTGAAGGTCCAAGGTGACGGGAGAGTAGGGTGTTCCTGGCTAGGCATGGGAATGGATCTATGGCGGAGAGTAGGACGGAGGAGGTAACTCGGAGTGGGACGAGGACGGATGACGAAGAGTCTGAGTGGTGTCTAGTCGTTAGACCAAGCAAGGGGGTCATGTTAGAGACGATGACGGCCTCCCTAGGCGAGGAGGGACGAGGACGAGGGGCGAGATACAAGTGTATGGATGGTTCTCACAGGTGTGAGACAGGGGCTGAGCTGAAAAAGGGATAGGGGCTAGGCAAGTTGTAACAGTGATGGGGAAGATCCCCAGATGTGACCAGTGAAGGTCCAAGGTGACGGAGAAGTAGGGCATTCCTGGATAGGCACGGAAATGGATCTATGGCAGAGGGTAGAACAGAGGAGGTAACTCGGAGTGGGAACGAGGGCGGAAGACAAAGGATCTGAGTGGTGTCTAGTCGTAAGACCAAGCAAGGGGGTCACATTAGAGATGGTGACAGCTTCCCTAGGTGAGGAGGGATGAGGACGAGGGGCAAGGTACAGGTGTATGGACAGTTCTCACAGGTGTGAGACAGGGGCTAAGCCGAAAAAGGGATAGGGGCAAGGCAAGTTGTAACAGTAAGGGTAAGTTGTGGTGCACGACAATTAATCCATTGTCGTTCCTGAGCATGCGATCTCCATACTCGTGTTCTACCATTCCAGGATTGCGTCTGGAAAGCTCATTGACTTGTATGACATTGGAGCTGATAACCCATTTGGTTGTAGTGAGGTTGTGGAATTGCTTGCAAAAGTCGGGGGCAACAGCAAATAGATTATGGATTGGAACTGGGACTCTAATTTCCAGAACTGAGTTGAGGATGCGTTTGGGAGCAGCATTATCTTCCAATGTGAAAGAGTATTGGAACTGATTCATCAAGCTCAATGAAGGGTTGTTAGTGGTAGTGGGTTAGAATGGCACAGGGTTTGTAGAGTGCAGGGCAGTCCACTTGGGCCTTGTGTCTGGTGTTGGCAAGGTAGGCTGTTTAGAAGAGGATGCAGAGGTGTTGGTGGGTGTTGACGATAAGGGTCGAATGGACTGCTGAGAGCGCTGCACTTCCGGAGATATGATCTCCATTTCTTCAGACACAGTCACAGTGTGAGCATTGGGTTTTCCGGATCATTTAGATGGCATCTCCATGTTATGGTTCGACCAAGGGGGTGGGTGACCATAGACCCGAAAGGGGAAGCTCTGAACGAATGGGGGCAAGAACAAAGGTGGCAATGCAAATATGTGCAGATGGAGCGCAGGAGGAGACTAGGATCTAGGGTCCGTGGTCTTGGTCAACTCAGGTCTAAGGCCTTATTGTCAAGGGCAAGGGATGTGACATTCTAAGCCAGTCCAGTGATAGGTGAAGGTGGATTGCACAAAGGTGAGCTTCAAGGGTAAGATTTGGGAAGCTAAGCTACAGTACAAAGTAGTGGGTGAGGGAACTAAATAGGGTACCCTATGATGCACGGGCCACACTGGAAAAGGTAAGTCTAGGGTGAAGGGGGAGGAGTGCACATGGTGTCCAAGTGGGGGTACTACAGCAAGGGCATGAAATGGAACGGAACAGAGGCAATAACCAGAGATGAAGAGTGGAGATGAAAAGGGGCACTGCCTGGGGTGGAGGGGAAGGGTTCAAAGAAGAACCTGGGCTAGGCTATATAGTTGAAGGTTTAAATGAAAGGGGTCATGACCGAGCGTGACTGACAGAAGCGCGAGACATGAGAAGCATAGGTAGGGCTGGGGTGAGCAAAAGGAAAAAGAGTAGGAACAAGAGTGGATGTAGGAACGAATGGTAACACTCCACTCCATTGAAGCAGACCCACTTGCCTTTGTTACTGTCCTTTGGTCCCTTGTCATATTGAAAGTTGGCCCAAGCTTGGGCAGGTAAGCCTGGAATTCAGGGTCAGCTACATCTGGAGAGTTGGATACTTCCTGTGTTTCCACCACAGAATAGAACACTGTAAAACAGATAAATGGTCTAGGACCAAAGGGGGGAAGTATCAAGGGGAGCGAGTAAGCTTGTTCCTAAGGGTTCTAAAGTAGGGTGGTTAGTTGATTAGGGTTGCTGCGACAAACCTGAGCGAATAAAAAGGGTGTCCGAGTGATTCTTAGAAATCACAATGTCATGAATAAGTGAATCTGGAACAAAAATGAGTAATCCAACCAAGGACAAGGGTCAGACAGACGATGATAGAGTGAAACCAGTCAAGGACAAGGACCAGATAGTGAAGAACGGATAGAAAGTCAATCAAGGACAAGAACTGACAACAACAACGATAAAGGATGTGGTGAGAGAGTTCAGATGTGAGGGATCAAGGCCAAGTGCACAAGATGATCATTCAGATCTAGGGTACAAACTTTTTATAGTCTGGGCATACCCAAGACTTTGGTAACTAAGTTACTGGAGAAGTGCACCAAGAATATATGTAACTACACTGTGGCAGCATCTAATTATAAGGGAAGTCCGAGAATGATACAAGAAACATATTACAGCAGTTAGAACCAAGCAAGGAACAACTAAGAATAGGAACGGATACTGGAAGACCATAGATGAAATAGTCTGAGACAGATAAACTGGACATAGAGTAGTCCGGGATGCAAACATTGATCTGGACTGTGAAGAACTGGACCAGATAAGAATTAAACAGACAGGACATACCTTGGACTGGACTCATTGGACACAGGACATGATAGGATGTAGAACTGGAAGCCTGGACAAAGGGAAAAGTGGGGAATATAACCATAGGGAGACTCTGGCTCCTACATCCAAGGGGGTCTTTGATACTAACTATCCTTAGTCAGTCACATGATGGTGGGAACTCAGTTAGGACAATGGCAGAGTTGGTTGAAAAGTTTTAAGTCCCCGTTCATCCTGTGTTACGGTTCGACCCAGGATAGGGCGACCGTAGACCCGAAAGGTATAAGCTCGCAAGAGTCGAAGTATGAGGGCGGACTAAGAGTGTCAAAGGACGAGTACGCAGTTGGGAACGAGGATCAGAGGTCTGACGTTCCAGTCGACTCAGGTCTAAGGCCTTATTGTCGAGTACAAGGATGTGAAGAGACTAGCCGGTCCAGTGACAGGCGAAGTCGGATCGCGCAAGGATGAGCTTTTCAAGTGGTAGATTCGGGAAGCTAAGCTACAGGACATGTACACTAGCTAGCTGTTTAAGTAATGTACCCTAGTGTGCACAGACCAAGCCCGGAACGGTAAGTAGAGGGCGAAGGGGAAGGGATGTGCATAGTGTCCGAGCGGGGGTACTACAGCAAGGGCACGAAGTGGGGTGGAACGGAAGCAGTAGTCGGAAATGAAGAGTGGATATGAAAAGGGGCGCTGCCCAGGGCGGAGGGGAAGGGTTCGGAAAAGAACCCGGGCTAGGCTGTGTGGTTTTAGGGTTTAAATGAAAAGGTGCCGTGACTGACCGGGACTACCGACCGGAATTGAAGGAACTACAAGAGACGAGAAGCATAGGTGCATTGGAACTACCGACCGGAACTGAAGGGAATGCGAGAAATGAGAAGTAGAGATGAGGCTAAGGCAGCGGAAGAGAGAGAGAAAAGAGGGGAAAAGGGTAGGTGTATGGGGAGTTGTAACAGTGCTCTGGTAGCACAAGAGGTGGGAGTAGGAGGTTTTGGTGCCCAAGGATGCCCCTGGAGGGTTTGTCAGCTGGGTTATTGGCACTGGGGACGTAGTGTGTGGCGACACTGCATATGTGGGTGGCTGAGCTAAGGAAAGTGTGGATGTGCTTGAAAATGGTGTTGACTGCCCTGTTGCAGTGCCTGCCGACATGCCATCCTTCGACAATTCCTGTGTTGTCTCCGTGTAGGATGACATGTGCTGGGTGGGTGAGGGTGGTGTCGAGTGAGCGGATAAGGAGCTCAAAAGCAACGGCTTTGGCCCATCTGATGTCCTTTTGTCCATGTAGTGATTGCCAGTCTGCCTGAAGGTGCCAGGCTCGCCAGTGTGCTCCAATGGTAATGCTGATTCCAATACCAGTACTGGCATCTGAGAAGGCTGCTAGGTTGAGGAAGGTGGGCGGGGGGAATATTGAGCGCTGTTACGGTTCGACCTAGGGTGTGTTACGTTTGAGAGTAACAAGTGACACGATTCGTGTCCGCTAAGTCCCGAGTGGACTTTCCAGAAGCCAAGGGCTAGGTCTCCGAGGCGATGTACTGACAGGGGCATTACTTCCTAGAGAAGGGAGTGGGGAACGAGCCGAGAGAAGCGAGGCGAGGTCGGGGAGATGCGATCTCGGAACTTGTAGACACGAAGTTTAGTGTAGATCAAAGTTACCGTACACAAGGTAACTAC
>JBBPSX010000191.1:0-16619 GCA_038093815.1 Neoboletus cf. brunneissimus | reverse complement strand
CAGCTAGGCATCACAGGCGCTATCGTGGGAGGGACCGATTGTTCTGCTGCGCAATCAAACAATACAGGATGTGGCACGCGCTCCTCTAACCTTAATAGCTTCGGTAGCAGCTTCAACTCGGCTGGCGGTGGTGTTTATGCTAGTGAGTGGTTTGCACACGCCCAGTACGTGATGCTAATGACTCCGGGACAGTGTATTGGGTTAACAGCGTGGGGATTAAAGTATGGTATTTTCAAAGGGGTTCGATACCCAAAGATATCACAGCCGGCGCACCACAACCGCAAAACTGGACCACCCCCATGGCGTTTTGGCCTAACTCGAATCTTTGTAACATCTCCGACATGTTCACGAACCACAGCGCGATCTTCGATACCACGCTTTGGTATGTGTATGGTCTACTTTCAGAGGAAAGGATATCGTGACGAATAGCGATAACAGCGGTGATTGGGCCGAAGGTGTCTGGGGTGGCACTGGTGTACCCGGACAATCAGTCAGTTGTCAACAGCAAACCGGATTTGCGACGTGCGCGCAGTTCATACAGGCGAGCGGCGCGTCATTTAACGAAGCTTGTGAGTCATCCATTCTCGGCTTGTGTCTCGACGCTCAGCAGATCACTGGACAGACTGGGAAGTATCAAGCGTCAAGATATACCAAGATACCTCTTCCTCATGATTCATCTAGATGAGATTTGACGGAGTCATGCACCAATAGAAGCACACGCTCTTCGAACATGCTGTATCTCGTAGAAACTAATTGTATTGTAGTATTTAAACATCTCTGCCCCCTTTAGTGGGCGAAATACATATATGGATTACAATATTGAAACTTTCTGGCCAGAGGAAATATGTCATTTCGAAAACTCGCACCTGATGAGAAGTATCATTTTGTTTCACAACAGCGTGTCAGGTCTCCAACTTGAAAACATCGTTGGAAGGTACTATCCAAGCGGTCACCTGTACAAGCTACACTCCTACCCGTCGAATGGGTCATATTCCAAATTATGACCTCCCACCCTTCTTCTTCTTATTCACCACTTTGAACCCCCACTCCTGCTGAACGGGCTTCGGTTGCGTCTTTACCACATCAGCAATGGACACTGGTTTACTGCTCGGGCCTGAAGCACCTGCGGTCCCGCGTCGAGTTGCAGCATCAGCCTTTCGTTTGTTGACATATTCTGATGCAAAACGACGGCCATCGAGAGTCGTACTATTTGCATAGATGAGATCAGAAATGATCTCGATAGTCGACTGATCAGGATCAAGAGAGAAAGAGAGCAGCATTGAGGTTATTTCTTCCACTGGTTTAATCGACACATAAGACGCCGCGTGTCAGCCAAAACGGGTCTCGTGCCACTTACAATTGACTGAGCTATTCAATCCTTTCAGCGACTCGCCCAACCACTTTAAAAATTCCTGGGATGGCGTAATGGGGAAATCCTCAACTCGCGGGGCTGCCACCTTCACGGTTGTAGTCGCTGCTTGACGGGTTGCCGTACCATTGGAGCGTAATGATGTTGTAGGTGTGGTACTCGGAGAGGTGTTCACTGCTGGGCGAGGCGTATTCGTTGCAAGAGGGGTGGGTTTGCCGTTAGGACCGACGGTCGTCCATGAGCCACCCGTGACTTGCGCGCTAGGAGCAACCTATAAAGTGTTAGCAACCGTTCCGAAGTAATAAGACTATTGGCATACCCTGACAGTGGTCTCTGCGTACGCTCGACGTGCAGCTGCAGACGCCATGGTCTCTTTCACAACCAGTTTCTTCCTCCTCTCTTCTTCCTCTTGAATCTCCCTCATGGTCTTCTTGGCTGTAGGTGCAGGGGTTCCGTTCGTCCATACTGGGGCTGCGGGGATCGCGGATGTAGAACTAATCGTCGATGTCTCTTTGGATGGTATCAGATTTCGAGCACCCGCTTGTGATGTAGGCAAACCCCAGGAAGATGTGAGTGGTTGACTCTCCTCAGCAACAGAATTACCATTAGTAGCAACGTTTGCACGGGCGAGGCGTTCTCGTTCCTTCTCAGCAGCTTTACGCGCCTCAGCTTTTCTTACTTCCGCTTCTTGAATCTCCCTCAAACTCATCGTCGCCCCGGACCCCTTCTGTTTTTTGGAATCATCTTCGACAGCCCAGACAGGTTTTGGTTGAACGGCCGGAAGCACGGGGACGGGGGCAGGGGGCAGATCTCTGGCTACGGTGGGGATGGGCGGAGGTGCAACCTTGGATGCGGGAGCCTGAACATCGCGCGCCGTTGACTTGCGCCTTGCCTTCTGTACTGTTGAACCTTGTGTTCCTGGGGTAGTGGCAGAAGTAATTGCCGGCGTGATAGATTGAGATGTTATAGTTGCTACACTGGCTGGCACGGCGTTTGTTGATTCGGTCTGTACTGGTTCGGTGGAGGGTGGAAGGGGAACAACATCTTCCATGGGAGAGACGACAACGTCATCTGCTCCCTCCTCTTCCTGCTGTTGCAGTTTGTTATGTTGTCCAAGGTTACTGAAGGTGAGGCTGTTCGGGCCAGGCATTTCCCTCCAGGTGTCGTCTACGACCTGTAATGAGGCCATCAGCCAAGGCGAAGGGTCAACTGGCTGCGCAGATTGAGGTGTTATCCATTCTGGTACCTGGGGACGAGCGGGTGGTATAACGGGTGAAGGGACGGCAGAAGGTTCGAAGGGTCTGGTACGCGTAGTCCACGGCGAGGCACTGTTCGGTTGTACGGCAGAAGTCGGCGTCTGAGTGATATTGGGAGCTTCTGGGGTTTGTGGTAATAGATCCCCAAATGTTGAAGTGGACTGACGATGTTGTGATGCTGCATGGGAAACAGAGGGAGACTGCGAGAACTGTGTCGGTGCGCCGAACTGGGAAGCGACACCGTTCACCAAACTACTGTTGAAAGACATCCCATTGACATCAGACGGCTGACGTGCAGCTGGGGAGCCATGATGACTGCTGAGACTACCCATACCACTGTACGTCGTGTCGCCAAAATGCTCCTGGTTAAGATTGTGGATATGGTTGACCGGTAGGGTGTTCCCTATCACGCCAGATCCTATGCCGTCAAACCCATTGGGATACGGATGCTGTTCGTTGTCGTTGAAACTTTGGCTGATTTGAACTGGCCCAGTTGACCAAGGGGAAGTATCACCACCTCCACTGTAAGCATTAAATGTATCGATGGTGGGCACCCTTCCTGGGGGATTGTTATTGAGGGCTCGAGCATCTGAAATTGAATCTTGAAACGTTGCTCGCCCTCCAAAGATACGACCTCCAAAGCTGGGATCGCTGGGGTACACGTTGCTTCCTGCTCTACCACCATATGTAGACGGATCCGGAGAGCCGTTTCCAAACCTGCCGCCACCAAGGGACGATGAAGGTGATTCGGTGGGAGAGGAACCGTTCAGGTATGGATCTAACGTGGTCCGTAGAGCCCGGGTTGGAACAGGCTGGTATCCATTGAACATGTTTTGCTCGCGAACCGGAGAGTAGCTCTTCGGGGACTCTGCGTGAATAGCAAGGCCCGGTGGACCGTTGGAGATCTGGGAAAGGAAGATCTTTCCTCCGGCTGCGCGCCTTTCGAGTATTCCGACAGCAATCCAATCCGCGTCGATGTGAGTGCGCTTCATGAGTAGGTCAGGGGTAAAGTAGCCCTCGTCAAACCATTTCTGCATCAGATCAGCTCGGAAGGGACCTATATTGCATTAGATCAATCACGGTACGATTGCTTGGCCCTAAGGTATACTCACCCTGCACTTGACCTTGGGGGTCCAGATATGACCATTCAATGCTTGCAGGATCGGTCAAACCAGGAGGAGGGCCAGATGGGAGAAGGTTCGTCGTGGATAGGACCCGTGGGTTTGAATTGGGTTGATTCTGAGCTTCCAAACTCATACTTGCCATGCTTTGGCCAACTGAATCGAAATCCGACGAAGAGGCCTGGCCGGCCGACGTCACGTCTGATGGAGATACATCGGGATCAGGAGAAGACGATCGATCCACGACGGCGGCTGGATCACCATCGTGAGCATTGGATGAGTGATGTTCCGTGCTTTCCTCCTTTTCCTTGACTTCTGAACGCCGAGCATCCTCTTCCTTCCCTTCTCCTCGTGCTAGCATACCGCCACCAGCTCCACTCACGCCCGCAGAAGACCGTTTCCTCGACCAAGAATCACCGCTGTTGAGAACTCCGTCAAAACCAGAGCCAAAAGCACCCATCCTGTTGCGAGGTGAGGGAAGCGCGTCTCGAGGTGATGTCAATGTACCACCTTGGGTATTTGAAATAGATAGTTTACGGGGTAGAGCAAGTGGGGGTTGGTCTTTGCAAAATAAATGTCAGTGATAACAGAGTAATGACTTGCTCGGATTCACCTGTGCTGTCTCTTCTCCTTCCCAGAAAAGGGCCGAAACGCACGGTATTATTTGTTGCAGAGTTTGGATGACTCAACCGTTGTCTATCGGACGGCGAAGACAAGGTGTTCATTAAATCCATTGACTGGCGGCGACGAAGCTCGGAATTAAGAGGCCCGGCGAAAAGCTAGATGCCTCGTGTGAGTGAACGAGTTATAAGAATGACGAAGGAACGTTGTCCGACCTTTCTTTCCACCTCGCTCATTTCACGGAGACCAGCTGGTTCGCTGCCGACGTCACGGACGATGCCCTCCCAGCGTTCCACTTCGAGGTTAAGACCACCCTTTCCGCCGCCCTCTTTATAGATTCTAAGCATTTCGTCCTTAGTATATCTGAATGGGCGAGATTCGTCACGCTTGTCGAGATCCTGGGTCACCGGGGCGACGAGAGCAGAGTATGTAGATGCGCCGAGCTGTTGGGTGGCCGATGCCGCCTGTGGCGGCGGAGAGGGCGGTGGCAGCTGTCGGGCGGGGGTTTGGGGCTTTGCGCGCATCCACTCTGGACCAAAGTGCATAGTTGTAGCGGCCATTTTGTGGGATTGTAAAGACGACTGGCTCGTTGTAGGACTGGTGTAACTCGAAGAACGATTTCAAAAGTCCACTTGTGGAAAACTCGCGTTTAATTACACTATCCCATACAACCCGACACAGCAATTTAGGGCAGGCGACCCCCTCACTCTGCACCAATCCGCCATCGATGCACCGGCAACGCTGCCATCTCCTCAGTCGACATATACCCAATCTCGACAGCAACTCACCTTGCAGCTTGCGCGCCGTCGGGATGACGTACCCAACCAGAAAGGCCACCCCAAAAATCATGCAAATCGCGGAGATATAGTAGTAACCGTCTTGCTCGGTCACACACTCTCCATTGATGTCAGCACAGAGCTCCTTGCCTCGTTCTGACACACATTCAGCAGCTGGTCCACACGTCAGCCTCTCGCACTCTGTTGCGGTACATTCGTCATACCTTTCACGAGTAGCTCCGTGTCTGCATCCTTGACTCTACAGTATGCCTCGCTAAAGTAATCCACACCTTGGGCACGGTCAGCTGCGGGCCATCCATGGTGGTAGACCAACCTTTTAGAACAAAATACTTTGGCCAAGTACCTCCCAGATTCGTGAACGTATTGAGCAGCTGTGCACATCAAAACGTCTGTGGAAACTGCGGAAAATCGTGATCCTCACCGTCATGTAGGTCCCTCCAATCAACGGGTCAGAGATCCTTGTGTGGAAGGCCGAAATGCCTACGAATTGAATAGTACTAATGAACTGATAAGAGAAAAAGAAGAACTCTGCACGACGAAGAGACACTCACGACGCAAATCCCTGCAGAACGGTGTGTATCACCAGGTATGTGAAGAACCCATAAGATAGCGGTGGTGTTGGAAACCAATAAACAATAAACGTGGATATCAAGGCAAAAACCAGCCGTGGCCAAAATGCCCATATCCAGGGGCGTAGTGGCTTAGCGCCACTCGACCATTTAGCGGCGAGCCAGCCACCGATTATTTGAAACGGAAAGTCTATGAGTACTACGATGGCGAGGTCTTCGCGACCCAATCCCTTTTCGATCATCTTCAGGCTTGTGACCGACTCATTGGCTTGGAAACCGATTTTGGCAAAGCAATGCATGACAATGAGCGCTTGTACATCTGCAGGGATGCCATGTAAAGAATGCCGACCACTTTGGCAATTTTACCAATACCTACGTTTTAATTTGCAGATATCCCAGATGGTCTTGTAAACAGATGAGACGGTCATTTCGGAATCATCAAGCGACTCGGTCCCCTACAATGGGATTAAAAAACGATAATAGTCATTTGCGATTACACACCTCCTTCTCGAAAAAGACAAGCCAGAGAGTGACGCCAAAGCACAGGAGGCTGCAGAACTGTAGGTATGTGCTCATGGTCAAACGTGGTATTCCCCATTTTTGACTGGGAGAGAAGTGAGTTGATACCATACGAGTGAAAATTTGACATACGAGAACACCTCGCTGTTGAGGGCAAGGAATACTGTGAAAGATGCAAAAAAGCCTGTATTTAAACCGATTGTCTGGCAAGTAGATGCGAAAGACAGATTTTCTTGGGATAAGAGAGTCAAAGCCCAGCCGTCTACAGCAATGTCTATCGCAGAGGGACGTGTTGGTCAACTGGTCGCGAGGGGTAAAGATACATACCTTGCGTTGCGGAGAACATGACAAGGGAGGTGAATACGAACGTGAGTTCGTATACATTGTCTGCCGGCTGACAAGGTTCAGCTTAAACGATACACAACAGAAGTGATGCACGAACATGCTTGAATAATCTCTCTGCGTGTCCCGAAATATAGAGCATCATGGAACCGATTATGAGTTGCATTGGAATGATCCATGATTTGCGCCGACCGACAGAGGAAAAGAAGGTAGAGTCAACGATGGGCGACCATAGCAATTTGAGAGAATACGGATAGCTGGAGAGCGCGAATACTCCGAGCTGGGAGTAGGATAGATGGTCTCGTAAAATGAATGGCACGGAGCCTTGGATGCAGAAGAGTTAGATGATGGATTGACAAGGAATCGTGTGCATACCTAGTGCAAGGCCCAACTACGAGTCTTGGGATTAGCGTAGCTTCGCCAGAGATGCGCGTCACTCACCGGAACTCCTTGGATGAGGTCTGAGAGAGGTGAGCCACAGTAACAAGATAATGGGAAGGAGCAGACGGACAAAGAACGATGAGCAATGACATGGCTTTTCTGTCTCTGACAGAGAGGGTCTTGGTTTTTTCGTGAACCTCACCGAACGACGCTCCATCGTCGTGTGTCAGGTCGTGCTCTTGGGACAAGAGAGACAGCTGCACCTCGTCTCGTTCGTCTGCATCCGAGGCTCTTCCTGAGTGCCGTAGCATGGTCGAGGCACGCGGGGAAATGTGAATACTATCCAAAGTGGACGCAGTCGGTTTCTTGCGATGGGTGTGCATGTCTGACTGATCTTCCACGTTAATGTTGGGCCGGTGGCGGAGGCTGGGGAGATGAGGCTTCGCGGGTGACTCTTGACGGACAGCTGACATGGTCGTACCAGCGAAGAGTATCGGTGTTAACTTGCAAGTTTGATGTCTGTCTAGTTGCCAATTCGGACGACACGTCACTCATACACATACAACGATGAACGCGTATAAGACATCCCGACGTATCAACAATATCCCGCACACAACGTTCAGATGGCATCCACATTCCATCTCGCGCTCGCCCTGGGCCTCGTGTGTTGCCTACGCTTTATCTATTTCAGAATCTCCACCATGCTTATCTTGTGGCATGTCCCTGGCCCAAAACCTCCTTCGTGGCTGTGGGGGGAGGAGCAAATCCTCTACCATGACGCGCCCGGCGTGCACTATGTAGAGTGGCATCGTAAGTTCGGTAAAGTCGTGCGGTTTTCCGGTGCATTCGGGGTTCGTCTTCCTGTGCATCGAGCCATCTTCACTGAGATAGCCCTCCAAAGCACCAGATCCTGTCTATCACCGACCCTCGCGCCATCAGTTATATCGTGGGGGAAGGAACGTATCAGTTCCCCAAGCCCAATGGCGTCAGAACATGGTTCCGGTTACTACTTGGTAAAGGCATCCTTTGGGTAGAAGGTGATATGATTCTTTGTCATGACTTGATCCATCCCAACCCTCTTTCCACAGGGAGAGAAGCGCACGAAAGACAGCGCAGGACTGTTGCACCTGCATTGAGGTAACTCGATTTCGCAATAAGACGATGGACTTCATTTGGACTTGATAATAATCCAGCCCCCAATCTGTGAGACACCTGACGACACTGTTTTATGAAAATTCCACAAAGGTGAGTTCAACCAACTCAATACACAGACAAATCCGACATTTGCTAGAGATGGCTATCCAATGGCAAAAAATGTTTGATGACTCCCAAGCTGCTCAAATCACAATCGAGATGACGAATTGGGCCGGCCGATTTGCGTACGTACGCCAATCAAGTGGCCGACAGGGTGCTCATACGTATCGGAACAGGCTTGACACCATCGGGCGAGCTGCATTTTCGCACGACTTCGAGTGCCTAAATGGTCAACCACATGCTCTGGTACATGCTCTAGATAGCCTGACGAACCACGAGAAGACGCAATGGACGTTCTATATGCGCGCCCTCTTTTGGCTGGCCCCTTGGATCTTACACTTTGGTAAGAAAGGAAACCTCATCCGCAAGACTCGCAAGGAGCTTGGCGAACTGGCTATGGTCATCTTGAGCGACGCGAAAATCGGCAACGACCCAGATAGCAAGTCATTGATGTCTTTAATGCGTACGCTCAAAGATGTTATTCTTGGGCCCGGGCTAACGAACAATCAGTGAGAGAAGATAGATCATCTACGACACCCTATTTGGATGATGAGCAAGTAGCAGCACAAATGCGGACAATCATCTCTGCGGGCTATGAGCCCGTGTCCGCTACGATTGCTGTAAGTAGGACCTGTCACCCGAGTGGCGTCTCATATCCTAACCACTGACAGTGGCTCTTTTATGAGTTGGCCATAAATCCCGAAAGACAAGAGGCTATCCGGAACGAGGTGTCAATCGCATGTGATCCATCGTACGACGCGTTGAATAACGATTACCCGCTACTGCACGCGTTCTTCATGGAAACGTTACGCATGCACCCTCCCGTATTGGAGAACCACCATCAGGTACCTCAATCTATATTCTGTCCCTCGTAATGACTAAAAGTGATCCCCTAGGCTTCCGAAACCACGATCGTTCCCTTATCCGAGCCCCTCCCTGGTACAACTGATTCTCGTCTCATTGTACCAAAGGGGACCGTCTTGTGCATGCCAGTCAATGTAATTCAGAAGGATAAGTCCACGTGGGGACCCGATGCCGATGTTTTTCGTCCAGAGCGATGGCTGCAACGCACTACTCGAAATAATCGCGACCTTTTCGCGTTCGGCCTTGGGTGAGGGACTAGGTTTGGGCGCCCGCCGTCTTGTTGACCCATAGTTCTAGTCCGCGAGGTTGTTTGGGCAGTAATTTCGCAGCTGCTGAAATTAAGGTGAGTACAAAGGCAAGATTTTTGTAGTGTAAATTGAGACGAACCCACCTAGGCCCTGACAGTCATTCTCTTGCGTCAATTTTCGTTTACATGCAAGCGCGACATAGAAAGTTTCCAGACGTTTGTCATCCGGCCCAGGATCGTAGGAGAGGGACCAAGTTCCCTTCCTCTTCTTGTCCGAAGAATCTCGGACTGAGTTAAGATTCAGTGTAGTTTAATAACATTGATCGGGTTTCCTTGCCATTCTTGGTCTTCCACGTACTTGGCTAATTACGCCTCCGAGGTGAAGCGCTTACATACATCTAGTACTTGTTCCTCTCCAATATTTCGAAAGAAATGCAGCGAGTGCATAGAATAACAAGGAAAGGAAATCCTCGAAGTCTATTACATTTGCAGGTGGAGATGTCCACTAGTTGTCTAGCACAAATTCAATTGAGAAGTGGAGCTCATTTGGTGAAATACAGCCTGAGTATATCAACCTTGCTCCAAGTTGGCAGGGTCTTTGCTGTCCGCTTGTCAAACAGACGAGGTGTATTCGCATCTCAAGTCCAGTACATACTTCAACTCAGGTCTTTGCCCACGTACATCGATCGATTCGGACTACAAAGTGTTGTAAATCACTACAGTCGAGCGAACAATGTCAAGATCGAATAAATATGAATCGAATATGTATATGTGGAAATGCTACTGAGCGTACATTCAATCCTTTTTCTGCTTTTTAGATCTGGGCTTTTCCAAATCAATCTCCTCAGCTTCGTCGTCGTCGTCGTCGCTCTCCTCGTCCTCGGAGTCAATTTCGTCTGAAGGAACATTTCCAAGGAAGTAGTCGGTAGCTTCAACGAAGACTTCGTTGGCAATGGTGGTTCCGATCTAAGCCCAGATGAACCCTGTCACACGCATGTTCCGTAAGTTAACTTACATCGAATGGATCCGAGCCAAGTTCGAAGAAGTTGAAGAAACTGCCAGCTTCAGCGGGCGCGTCGGATTCTTCTACGTCTTCTTCTTCAACACGAGGATGCAGTTTTGTCAACGCGTTCTCAGAATCTTTCCAGTTGATTTTGGTAGCCTGAGTTAAAATGATGAGAAAAATCTCAGAGCATGTGTGGAGAATATTCATACCGAAGGCTTTACATCACGGGCCCACACAAAAGAAAGCATGGAGGGTGTTAGGCCATCCTCGTCAGGTTGCTCTCCAGCAGCCTCGGGCAATGGAGCATACTTGTACTCTTTTTTCAGGATAGAGTCGGTGAAGTATGGGTTTGATTTGAAGTGCTACGCTGCGGGTGAGCACTATGACACGGAACGCGACAGAAAACTCACAAACTCAATGGTGAAGCACCTTGGCTCGTTAGGATCGCGGACCACCCATAAGTCTTCCAAGTAACTCAAAGCAATGCGATCAATATTATGCTGAGCTTGGAAACCAACCAAGGGATGGTTCATCAACGCGATAGGCCAAAACTTTGGTATCGCTTTAGCAACTTCACGTCGTTTTTCGTAGACGGGGCGAAGGGTCTCATGTCCACGACGCTCTGAAGTGAACTCGGGTTACAGTGGGTCTCGATACCTTCAGCGAAAATACGACCCACCCAGGAGTAGTTCAGCACGTTCAATTTGCTTTTGGACGTCTTGCAATTTTTGGGCATCCTCGTCACTGAGCTCGACGCTCTCAAGAGGGTTTTTTTCCGTGTCGGTGCCGGGAGAGGCGCGTTTTTTTCCAGACATTCTTATACAACGAAGAGTGGGATGCTGCAGTATATACTCACCAAGGGCGTTGTAGAAGTTTTGGACCTATCTAAACTCCGCTGTAGCGTTCGGCCACACGCCTAAATTAGGTAGCAAATGAAACAAGGTTCAAACGAGGTACTGTAGCTCTGTAGCAGACGGCAAGTTCCTACCCTAATCTACCCTTTGCTTGTTTCCCATCTCTATTTCCTCCATCTTGCTCACAGTTAGCGCCCTTTTCCTGACTGTCGGAACTGCATCCGGGGAGAAAACTTTCCCTGACAAACCAAACTTCTGGGCGAATGAGCCTTTCAAGCCCTTGCCGTGGTGCGCAGAGCGGAATCCCGGTCCCTCATAGTAGATAACATCCGTTGGTGGTATCAGTCTTGGCCACGAGACATATTCGATACCGTAAATCATGATGAATGTAATCGCAGAGACCGCGACAACCAGCCAAAGCATGAAATAGTAGAAGAGAGAGTAGTCTGCACCAAAACGATCAAAACTTGCGAGCCCCTAACTTGTTCGCAACTCACCCGAAGTTCTAGGCAGTGTGAGGCCAGCACAAATCATAAACAGTGAAAAGGACATGACGTAAGGAACCTGAACGTTGATGAGCGGGCGGACAGTTCTCAAGACGCAAACGACTCACTGAGCGGATGACTAGTGGCCGGGTGTCTGCCAACAAGGAGATAGCTGTGATCGGATTCTTTCGCGGAGTCCATGCTCCAGTCACAAGGTCGAAGCCATCCTGCCTTACTCCGTCGAAATAATTGTTTTTGACGTATCGCATTATACTCTTATAGCCATCTTCAAGGACACCCATCTTTGTTCGCTTGCTTGTTCTTGTGAAGTCTGTCTTCAAGGCACCAGAGCCAGCATAGGCTTTTGAGATCAGATTAGCATGGTCGGCCCACACTGTGAGGATGTCAGTTGTACGCCATCAGGTAATATTTATAGACACTTACACTCTCGAAAATCCCTGCTCAAGGCCTGAAAATCATCTAGACCCTCGCCCTCGGCGAGTACACCGAGCGCTTTGAGCTGGTGATTTAGTGTCCACTTTGCTAACGTTGCCTGCACAACGTTTGTGCGATCCAAACTGTCCATGCAATTTGTGCGGACAACTCCTCGCTGAGTTTTCACAGGATCAGGTCGGGACATGTCGAGGTGGAAATAGCTAAGAACACTTGAGTATGAGGATTCGTATCGACGGCAGCACCATACCCCTGCCTCAGAAGATCATCTTGCATCTTTTCAACGAGGATGTTGATACGGTCCCAACGCATATTCTTGCATTCGCTGTGGAAATCGAAATACTGGTATTTGGCGTCTACTACATCAGCCTGGAACAGAGGCGTAAGGGGTACAAGAGACGCGACTAAGAACAACACACTTGATTAAAGATGCGTTCATATGCATCTTTGACGGGCTGTTCGTATCCCTTCTGGTTGACCAGGTTGACCAAGCTCTGTTCACCATAGATCGAAACTTGTTCGTGTAGGTGACGGCGCAAGGAATCGACCTTCGAGGATGTTGAGCATGGTATCACCTATTGAACATTGAACTACTTACGGCATCTTGAAGGTCCATCACTTGCAAATCAGGCTTGTACCTCAGCGTATTGACTTCAGCCCAAAACACGGGAACACTTCCTCGAATCTGGGCAAAACTGAGCTGGTGAGAAAACTTTTCGACATTGGAAATGCGGCCTGCTGCTTGTTCTTCGACAAGAAGTATCTGTTCTGTCTCATTAAAGTTTGCAACATGCCCATCCTGGTCTATGCCCCGGCGGAAGTACCGTGTACCTGCACGATACCGTGACCTCCGACTGATGAGACATAGCTGGAGCCGGTGCCCATGGACATAGCTAGTGCGGACATCAAATGCTGGTCATTGATGTCAATGCGAATTTCTGTTATGTCTGTCACTGAACACCCACTGCCGTATATTATTGGAAGAATGTAGGGACTGAGCTGCTCGTGTTCCAGCGTTAGAGATACCACAGAAAAAGATGACTGTTTTTCTTACATCTTGTGCAATGTCGGTGTCGATCAACCTTGACTGTAAGAACCTAAAGAAATTGTTCAAAGTCCTGCTGAAGGGATAACACGTTGTGCATACTTGTTCCAGAAAAACCTGTTGTCCGCCTTGCAAGCTATCAGACGCGAAAATTTTGATCTAAATCATTTCATTTACCAGTTCCCAAAGAGGCCTTTCGTGGTTATTCTCCCTCTCGGCCCACTGTGCCTGTAAGCGTGTAGACAAATCCCATCCATAGCTAAACAAGAAGTGGCCGCCAAGTAAATGAGACCGCACAAGCGCCAGTAGATGTCCCTCGACAGGATGTGGTGCATTCTGGACGGAGACGTTTGGATTAAGGGGAAGGATATCGAAGTCTGCAGCACGGTATATATCATGTCCCATGAAGCGTGCTCGGTGCTCGCGGCCAGTTAGGATGATGATGTACTCCGCTGTCGTAGGCTATGGTGGGTCGCTTGCAAGCGAAAGTCAAACATTGGGAACGCACACAGTGCCAGAGAAATCATCCCAAGTATTCCGTACACAGTTTTTTCATACCTCGAGGCAGCAGGGGGCGCTGGCGTATTGGGCGCTGGATATCTCAAGTGTGAGGAAGAGCAGTGTGCATGTGAGACCAAGAAGGGCTCACGGTTGAGAACTATGTCACCGGTCGACCTGTGTATGGTGAGGGACTGTGCTCCGAGCGGTTCTACGGGAGCAAAGGTATAGGCATCCTGGCCAAGGATAAATCTGGAGATGTGTAAGGACAGGATACAGCGCAGAGGCAGAGACGCGTACGAACAGGTTGAGTCTCTGGTATATGGGTTTCATTGTTGGAGAAGGAAGTGGTTGAGCCCGTCGTCGCGGTTCGGCTTGGATGCCTCGTTTCGTCTGAGTCTGAAACAACCTCCTCTTCAGCCATGGTCAAGCTCACCCCAGAGCTACTCGCTCAAGCACCCTCTGCAATAAATCCTGTCAGAGAGCGCCAGCTCGATCTTCGCGGTGAGTCTACCAAAGGATCGTGCATTACACGTCTCCCTGATGGCTCACAAAGGATACAAAATCCCCACCATCGAAAACTTGGGTGTCACCAAGGCATGTGTCGTCTGATCACGTCCATCGCGTTCCCCGTGATCTCATCAGACTTGCACTCCAACTCAGGATCAGCATGATGCCTTAGACTTGACCGATAATTCCATCACTGCACTCGGGAACCTGCCCCTCCTCAAACGTCTACGCACACTTCTCCTCGCCAATAACCGTGTCTCGTCCATCTCCCCGTCCATCAGCCTGTCAGTCCCTAATCTCACCACCCTCGTTCTTACCGCAAACAGCATCTCCGAGCTTGGGGATCTCGAACCCCTCAAAGAACTAAAAAATCTCAAGTACCTATCCTTGATTGGGAACCCTGTACGAGAAAAGAAATGGTATCGCGAGTGGCTTGCGTGGAGAATACCATCGCTGAGAGTTCTGGATTTTCAGAGAATCCGAGACAAGGTGCGCCAGAAATCGTTTTCGCGTCGGTCCCGATACAGTTTGAACGCTTCCACACCATGCAGGAGCGGCAGACTGGCAGGTCACTGTTTCTCACTGCAGAGGGTCTACCCACCGCACTCGCAACGACAATATCCACGACCGTTTCAAAACAAAGCACAAAGGTTGCCATTACGATTGACGAGCCCAAGCCGGTACCACTCACTGGCAAGGCTGGCCGGTTGATGTCAAAGGAGGAAGCAGAAAGAGTCAAGCAGGCCATCGCAAAAGCCACCTCGATCGAGGAGATAAGAAGACTTGAGAGAAGTCTCAAGGAGGGATACCTGCCAGCCATGGAAGCGGTTGGTGCTTAGTGTGTCGTAACTTGTATTTTTCTTTGCCTAATATCTTGAGACCTTTACAACGTGTGTGCGCCTGCAGTATGACACAGGGGTCATCCCATGATTCAATGCTGGGTAGTGGAGATGGTCGGATCAATCTATTTCAGCCGTTCCCTTCACGAAACGGCTCGTACCTATACTCCAAGGCGCAGTCCGTGGAAGATAAGGGCAACGACCGCGTCAAGGTTTGTCAGAGAGCTGATACCACGATGAAGTATTCCAAACCTTGCATCCAAGGCCTTGATTTCATCCGCACGGCAATGAATGAGCAAATACCAACTATGCCAAAGGTTGCATTATCATCGTATTGTCATGTGTGTTACCTTCACCCTTTTCAAGCTTGTGGTATTGTAACTTCGCCCTTGACACCGGGTACCGAACGCTGAGCGCTGAGCGCCGACTCGTTTCGAAATGCTAGGGTGACGCATCCGTTTCACAGAACACGTACTTGCTAGTCGTGGGACTGATCACAAACTGGTTCACACCTTGGAACCAGATGACACTCGCCAGGACATATACTTGTGCAACGTCGACGATCAAGGGGCTGCCAAGCCAGCTCGAGACATTCGGATGATGGAACACCCAGAGCACTAACAAGGCGGAAGCGATGCAAAGCGAAATCGCAAAGTAGACGGGGAAGGTCCGGTGTTGGAGAGCACCAAACTCAGGTTGCCTCGCTGATATGGAGGTTACATTGTAATCAGGCAAGAGTCCAACTAGAATTGCCCCCAAGACGTACGGGGCACTCTGTAGGCACTGATAAAACCTAATATGAACGAATTTTCAACCCTCCGTAGTCAGATGGTGGTCAACCCTGCAAACTCACCCCCAAAGAACGTTACTTTCATGAACACGATACTGGGATGTACACATCCCACGCAGCCAACTATCACCCAGGGTGTGAACCCCTCTAGTGTTGAACAGCCCCCCGAGAAGCGAGTAGGTCAGTGTATCTTGCGGGGATGGCTGCAGCAGGGTATACCCGATACTATATTGTGCACCATCGGCTCTGAAACACGCTTCCTTTTCTCATCGGCTACTCTATTGTCAAAGAGTGAATCACGAGCCAATACCCGTGGTCCAGTCTACCCCCTGTTGGACGTCCTAAGCAATACGCACACGCTGGGTATTCAGCACCCCAGATAACTCATCGATGTGCGGTGGAATTGTCCAAGCCTGTGCACAGAAGGTGTTATGATTGATGCTTTATCAGCTCGTGTGCTCCGGTCTAAGAGTGCATCGCCCAATCCCCAAGCATGCCTCCTTGCCTACCCATCCGCCTTCTTGGGCCAGGTCCCATAGCCCGTTCATCACGTGAAGTGCCATTCAGGACAAGATGTTTATCGACCAGCTATAGGGAGACTCGTCAGATATAGGGCTCATCCTTGTGACCGAGCATCGCGCACGTCATTCAATATATTTGTTGATTTTGTCAGTGCAGACAGAAACGCCGTGAGCTGTACATCTTCATATTCCTAGAGGGACATCATCGAGCAGCGTCAGAATATTTTCGGGAGCATCCGAATAGAGACACAACGACAGACGCCGACCCAAAAGGACTG
>JBBPSX010000187.1:0-16781 GCA_038093815.1 Neoboletus cf. brunneissimus | reverse complement strand
GGCGAGCGAAGGGAAAAGAGTAGGAAAAAGAGTAGATGTAGGAACAAATTGTAACAGTTGGCATTATGAACCATAATGGGGTTAGGGATGTTGTAATAAGGGATGCCTTGTTGTATCATATATTGTTCATCAATGAAGGTGTGAGAAGCTCCAGAGTCAAGAAGTGCCTGAACATGTTGATTACACCATTGGCCCTCCTTCTTGACTTGGATAATAGTGTTAAGAGAAAGTTCACCACCAAAGGAATGTGTTGTGTTGTTTATTGTTATTTTTTGAGGGGTTTGATTGAAAGGGGAGTTTTTTACTTGCCACACAAGGGAATCAAGCATGCTATTTTTTAATTCTGGCACCGCACTCATGAGAGTTGCCCTTATGGAATGAGAATTGATTATAGCAAAAATCTCATCTACAGAATGTACAGGAAAATCTAATTCATTGCAGTCCACTAGGCTGTTTTCATCCATAATGTCCAAAGTCAGTATGTAACTACCCAGAAAAGAAGAAGAAGAAAAATATTGTTTGTAGACATCCTCTTTAACTATGAACTCTGTCCTTTTAAAGTGTCCATGGTGCATTGTTTTGCTTCAACCTCAAATTTCTCCCTGTAATAAGCTTCAGCCTCTGCTGAGATGAAGCTGCACCATCTGTCACTCAACCACCTGTCCCCGCCCCATTCCCCACCATGTCCTTGTTCAAACCCATTGAACTTCACATCAGAGCCCCTGAGGCCTTTGATGGAGACTATAAGAAGTCTGAAGCTTGGCTGGACACCATCCAGTTCTATCTTCTTGTCAATGCCGATGTTTACAACTTGGAGGACAAGAAAGTCACATTTGCACTTTTCTACATAACAGAAGGAACTGCCAAGACCTGGGCAGAAGCCTTCCGCAAACAAGCCATCACCCCCACCGTTGTAACCTTTGAGACCTTCGCTGCCTTTGCCACTGAGTTCTACAAAGCCTTTTGACACCAGGACACCATCAGGAATGCCATCGCTTGGCTCTCCACCACCCGGATGACATTGAAATGAGATAGAACCTTTGACCCCCCCTTTGCCCCCTACATTGCTGAATTCTGCGGATGCATCCAACAAGCCAGTGTTGGCAACAACAATGTCCTCATCGGATACTTTGCTGCAGGAATCCCTACTTTTATAATGAAGCACATCATGGCCCTTAACACTGTTCCCACCACCATTGCCAATTGGTACTCTAAGGTCATCTACTTCCAGACCCAATGGGAGCGGGCAGACGAGATCGCCAAGAGGAACCAACAACCCTACTGCCAAACCTACCAGTCCTTCACCTCTCCCACCCAAAAGAAAGATCCTAATGTGATGGACACCTCGGCTGTCAAAGTTGAGAAGATGACCCCAGCCATCAAAAAGCAGTGTATAGAGAAGAAGCTCTGCTTCCGATGCCACAAGCCAGGCCACATGTCCTCCCACTGCCCCCACTTCGCCTCACCTCACAAGCAAGTAAACACTGTGGCCAAAGAAACTAAGGATAAGGAAATGGAAAAGGATGATGTCCCCGATTTGATTGACTGTAAAGATGACAATGCAGACACCCCAGCTGTGTGTTGGGTTCACTACACCTCTTTGGGTTTTTAAACGGGGAAGCAGTCTTAACGCCTCCTTCCCCTACTTTTTGTGCATCTGTACTAGTATGAGATATTTCTAAGAAAATGCAAATCTTCGTTCAAGTCATCATACCCTTGCACACCTTGAAAGCTGTTGAAACACGAGGCCTCATCAACAGCAGTGCAAACATCTCCTGCATCGACTGGAACTTTGTCCACAAAAACCATCTTCCCGTCAAACACCTCAAAGAGCCCATCCTAGTTCACAATGTCGATGCTTCTTACAACAAGAATGGGGTGATTAAGTTCACAGCCAACCTCTTCGTTAACATCGAGGGAATTGCCCAATGGGTAACCTTCCATGTCATGAACTGTGGGCATGAAAACCTAATTCTCAGCCTCCCTTGGCTCCACTCTGCTAATCCTGTCATTGACTGGGCCACCCCCAGCATCCAACTTGATGAGTCCATTGACCAATCTGAGGAGCTCTTCCTCGCCCAAGTGACAGACACCCATTGCCACAACTCCAAGTTCCACCACCTGGAACCTCCTCGCCTTCACAGGCATGTCCATATCACTCCATCTGAAGACTCACACCTTTACTTCTACCTTGACCACCTATCCAAGAATGATTGGATCAGGGCCACCTACACCAAATATGTGGTCAATCACATCCTCAAGTGTGGCTCTCACTTTATCTCTAGAGAATCCCTCCTTGTCTGGAAACTAACCACCGCCACCGACCTTGCCATAGCAGCTGAAGCGGCAAAGAGGTCCATCATGCTTCCCCCTGAATACTCCCAGTTTGCATCTGTCTTTGATGAAGAAGCCACCACCATGTCGCTGTCCCACCCCTATGATCACGAAATAAACCTCAACAAGTCCTTTGTTCCAAAGATAGCTAAAGCATACCCCCTTGCAACTGAAGAACAACTCACAGCAGAAGCCTTCCTTGATGAAAACTTCAAAACTGGAAAGATCTGCCCCTCCAACTCCCCCCAAGCTTCTCCCTTCTTCTTCATGAAAAAAAAGGACGGCACCCTTCGCCCCTACCAAGACTATCAGTATCTAAATGAACATACAATCCGAGACGCCTATGCCCTTCTATGAATATCTGACCTCATTGATAAACTCTGTGGCTCTTGTCTCTATACCAAGTTCAATGTATGATGTGGATACAACAATGTCCAAATCAAAGACGGACACCAATGGAAGGGTGCCTTCATCACCCACAAGGGCCTTTTTGAACCCACTATCATGTTCTTTGGCATGACCAACTCCCCTGCTACCTTCCAATGGTTTATAAACGACTCATTCTCTGATATGATTGCCAAAGGATGGCTCGTCATTTACATGGATGACCTCCTCATCTTCTCCCCCAACGCAAAAACCCATGAAGAACGCACCAAACACATCCTCCAACAGATGAAGGAACTCAACCTCCATCTCAAGCTTAAGAAATGCACCTTCACAGCCGAGGAAGTCGAGTACCTTGGCATGATTGTCCGCCCAGACCAACTTGCCATGGATCCAGTTAAACGTGAGGGTATCTCTGCCTGGCCCCAATCCATTAACATTAAAGGGGTCTGTTCCTTCCTTGGCTTTGCCAATTTTTATCAATGATTCATTCCAAACTATTACAACGTTGCCCGCCCCCTGATTGACCTTACCAAAAAGGCGACCAAGTGGCAGTGGTCCCCCCTCCTATGAATCGGCCTTTCAAGAGCTTAGAAAACTCTTCCTTGAGAAACCTATCCTTTACCTTCCTGATCTTGCCACCCCTTTTGCCATCGCAACAGACACATCCAAGTACACCTCAGGTGCCATCCTCCTCCAAACTGATGCCAACGGTGACTGGCACCCCTGTTCCTACCTCTTGCAATCCTTCATCCCAGCTGAACAAAACTACGACATCTATGACAGGGAGCTCCTTGCTGTTATCCATGCCCTTAAAGCCTGGCAACACTATCTTCATAAATCTCCCTTTCCTGTCCAGGTTTTCATGGACCATAAGAATCTCACCTACTTCCGATCCCCCCAGACCCTCAACCATTGCCAGGCGCATTGGCTCCTTGACCTTGCTGACTTCAACCTTAAAATCATCCATGTCCCCGGCTCCCAACTCGCCAGGCCTGACGCTCTGTCATGACAACCAGATCATCTTCCCCATGACACGGATAACCAAGGTGTCACTCTCCTACCCTCATCTCTTTTCATTCACCTTATTGATGTTGCTCTCTCCAACCACATCAGGTCTGCCTCAGCAGATGATCCTTGTGCCCTTCAGGCACTCCAATCCCTCTCCCATGACACCCCAGTGTTCCTCTGCTCTCGTACCTCCCCTTGGCAATTGCTCAAAGGTGTTCTTACCTACAATGGCTGCATCTATATCCCTGCCAACTCCTTCCTCCGCTGCTCCATTCTCCAACACTGCCATGACCACACCTCTACTGGCCATCCTGGTTATCTTAAAACTCACCAGCTTGTTACCTCTGAATTTTGGTGGCCCAGCCTCGCCTCCTATGTTCATCACTATATTGAAGGCTGTGCTGTTTGCCAACAGAACAAATTGAACACCCACCCTACCATTCCCCCGCTCACCCCTATCTGCTCCACTTGCACCTGCCCTTTCCAACAAATCTCCTGCAACCTCATCACCAACCTCCCCCTGTCTGGGGGCTTTGATTCTCTTTTGGTTGTGGTCAACCATAGGCTTACTAAGGGGGTGATCCTTTGCCCTACCAATAAGACTGTGACAGCGGAAGGCATCACCATACTCTTTTGTTTTTCCATTTACAAATGCTTCGGCCTTTTTGACAAGGTCATCTCCAATCAGGGACCTCAATTTGCCTTGGCATTTGCCAGAGAGCTCAGAAAGCTCCTTAGCTATGACCTCACTCTCTCCACAGCCTACCACCCTCAAATGGATGGAGAGACCGAATGTGTCAACCAAGAGGTTGAGACCTACCTTTGGATCTTTTGTGGAGCACACCCTACAACCTGGGCTGACTCGATTGCCAATGCTGAATTCGCCCACAACCACTACCCCCACTCTGTTACAAACCAATCCCCATTCTACCTCATGATGGGCTATGAACCCTGTGTCCTACCATTGGTCATCTCCAAAATGTCCCTACTTGCAGTCGCCTCCCACATCAGAAATTTGACAGCTGCCCATGATAAGGCCCTAGCAGCCCACGAACTCACATGCCAAGTAATGACATCACATAACTGGAGGAAGTTTAAACCTTTCAAGAAGGGCGATAAGGTTTGGCTCAAAGTCCGAAATTTGAAACAATCAGTCATCAACCCCAAATTTGCACCCAAAAGGAAAGGACCCTTTGTCATTACTGAAACCCTCTCCCCTATTGTCTACCACCTCCACATTCCCCCTACCTGGAAGATACACCCCATCTTCCATGCCTCCCTATTAACCCCATACAAGAAAAACTCTGTGCATGGCCCCAACTTCCCCGTTCCACCACCAGACCTTATAGACGGCAAAGAGGAATACAAAATCGAAAAGATTCTAAAGCACTGAGGCTCCACCCGCTTCTGCTTGTATTTGATATAATGGAAAGGGTACACAGTGGAAAAAGACTCCTGGGTCCCTGAGCACGACCTCAAACATTCAAAGGCTGCCCTCCTTGACTAGAAGAAACGACACCCAAGCCACTTCCCCTCCAGTCTCTCCTCTTGTGCCTAAACTTACCACCCATCAACAAATTGCTATGCCCTACTCTGACATCCCTTCCGATAACTATTACCCTGCCACCATCCCGGTCACCATCACCCCCTCCTCAGTTTCCTCCATCTCTTTGCCACCAGTCTCTTTGCCTGCTCCTTCTTCTACTCTTTACAATCCTATACCCTTTGTCGAGGACATCTCCATGCCTTCGTCACACATTGCTTCTCCTGGCTGGGGCTCTCCTTCTCCTCCCCCTAGTCAACCCCCTTGTCTATCTCTTACAGGGCCTGCTGCTCCCATGACCATCATCTCGGTAGATCTCCCTGTCTTTGCCCACTGTCTTCACAAGGACCTCCCCAATGGGGAAACCCTGCAACAGTTATGTACTCTCCTTCACGACTCTCGTCTTATCATCTTCGTCTCCTCCCACCTTGACCTCTGCTCCCCCCTCTGGGCCCTCTATAAGGCTTACCTTCAGTACTCCCGCCTCCACCTTCTTACTGCCCGCCTCAACTCATCCACCAGTGCTCATGTCACTATCCTGGAGCTACAGATAGACCAGATCACCAAGGAACTCAAGGACAACCTCGTCATGGCTATGTACCAGCTAGGCATGCTGGAGTTTTTGAAAGAAATTAAATGTTACTTCACTGAACTTGCTACCTTCTCCACTCTTTCCTCTGACATCCCCTCCGCATCCTCATCCCCACTAAACAACGATGAAATCCATCTCATCGAACAAATAGAAGCCCACTGGACTGGGCACGGAGGACGTGCAGCTCTCCCCCCTTCTCACCCTCGGTACACCGAGACCTGTTACAAGTGCCACTCCCTGGGTCACATCCAATCTGACTGCCAGTACTATCAATGCCCATACTGCTTTTGCTGAGCCCCAGGCCACTTTGGCTCCCATTGCCCACTTTACTGACATGTCAATCCCTCTCAATCATCTTCAACAATGTCTTCATTCTCGCGTCATACCCACTCATCCTCCTCCTCCACTGCTGTCCCACCTTGCCCAATACCACCACCTCATCACAACTCCTCACATCCTCATCATCGGCCCACTCTGGCACCTGCTCATTGTTCCCTACCCCCACCCCCTTGTCCCCCTTCCCTGGAATATGACAATAACGATGATGTCTACGATAACATTGCCTGGGGCAAGATTACAGGCTCCCCCTATGGCAGGTTGGCCGACCTCTACTAGGATTTCTTCACCAGTGGCTTGAAGGATAGCCCGGCGGTAATGTTACACTTCATTCATACGTCTACTCTTTTTCCTGCTCTTTTCCCTTTGCTGGTCCCCAGCCTTGCCTATGCTTCTCGCACCTTCCACTTCTGTCAATCACAGTCAGTCATGTTCCTTTTCATTTAAACCTTAAACTACACAGCCTAGCCCAGGTTCTATTCCAAACCCTTCCCCTCTGCCCTGGGCAGCGCCCCTTTCATCTCTGCTTTTCATCTCCAAGTATTTCCTTCATTCCATTCCATGCCATGCCCATGCTGTAGTACCCCCACTCGGACACCTTGTACACACTCTCCCCTTCACTCAACACTTACCATTCCTGACTCAGTCTGTGCACAGTAGGGTACCTTATTTAAGCTGCTAGTTAGTATGGTTGTATCCTAGCTTAGCTTCCCAAATTCTATCCTTGAAGCTCACCTCTGTGCGATCCGGCTTCGCCTGTCACTGGACCAGCTTAGACCCTCGCTACCTTTGTTCTTGACAACAAGGCCTTAGACCTGAGTCGACTAAGGCCTCGGACCTTTGATCCTTGCCTCCTCCTGAGTCCCGTTCATTCTTGTCACCGCCTTTGCCCTATCTTTGCCTTCTTTGTTGAGAGCTTCTACCTTTCAGGTCTATGGTCGCCCCTCCTAGGTCAAACTGTAACACCTATCATGAGTTCCTTGATGTGTTCTCTAAAAAGGAATCAGAATGCATGCCAGAGTGAAAACCCTGGGATCATGCAATTGACCTAAAACCCAACTTTGTACCTAAAAAGGGATGGGTCATTTCTTTATCAGAACAAGAAATGAATGAAGTCTGCACGTTTATAGATAAGGAACTCAAGAAGGGTTACATAAGACCTTCAAAGTCCCTTCAGACTGCACCAGTTTTTTTTATTCCAAAAAAGGACAGTAAAAATGACTAGTTATGGACTACAATATTTAAATGAATGCACCATCAAAAATGCCTATCCACTTCCTTTAATTTCCACTCTGATCAACTGTCTTAAGGACACAGATCTTCTTATCATGCTCAATCTTCAATGGGGATACAATAATGTATGCATCAAAGAAGACAATGAGTGGAAAGGGGCATTCATTACCCCCATTGGATCTTATGAACCAGTAGTAATGTACTTTGGGATGACCAACTCACCCCCAACATTCCAACAGATGATGAATGATATACATATTTAATGACATGTACATGGTACTTGTAATCTACATCAATGACTGTATGATATTGATGAAAGGGAAAAGCCACAAAGAACACAAGGACTTTGTAAAAGAAGTTCTTCATAGGCTCAGGAACAATGATCTTTATGTAAAACCAGAAAAATGCTTCTTTTTACAGAAAAAGGTGGACTTTTTGGGTACAGTAGTATCTAAAGAGAAGGTAGAAATGCAGGAGAAGAAGGGGTCTGGAGTCCTTGATTGGCCAACTCCCATGCACTTGAAGCAACTGCAAGGTTTCTTCAGACTCTGTAACTATTTTCACCGCTTTATCAAAGGATTTCCTGAGATCACACGCCCTCTAAATGATTTTCCCAAGAAAGACACACCATTTACGTGGGGAGCAGCTCAAGAAATGGCATTCCAAACCCTAAAAGGGAAATTCCAAAAAGCACCCCTACTTGCATATCCAGACTGAAATAAGGAGATATGAGTCGAAACTGATGCCTCAGACATAGCTACCAGAGCAGTTCTCTTGATAAAATGCAACAACGACTATGACACCCCTGTGCCTTCATCTCACATTCATTTGATAGTGCTGAAAGGAACAATCCGATTTATGCTAAAGAACTCTTAGCCGTAATCTGAGCATTAGAAGAGTGGAGGCACTATCTTATTGGTAGAGAAAGTTTCAAGATCTGGACCAATTACAAGAATGTCAAATGCTGGAAAAAGCTGCAAACTCTCTCTGGTTGCCAAGCTTGATGGCACACACCCCTACAAGAGTTTAATTACTTATTCATCTGTTATACAGCTGGAATCACACAGCTGGAGTCCACTGTCAGAAACTGTATTGCAAGTAATGTAAAGTGCAACATACCTGGAGTCCACTGTCAGAAACTGGAGGACAAGATAGACAGTGGACTCCGACTACTGTAGGAGCGAACAACAAACAAATAACAACAACAATGCGCCACAATGTGCCACAATGTTCTAAGTATGAAAATGCGTTGCACAATCAATCATTGCAACATCATCTATAAACCCAGATCAAGTAACAAATGAGCCAATGCCCTCTCACAAGGACCAGATCATGGGGATGGTGTACAAGAACATAATACAAACATCACTGTATTACCACCTTCTATTTTTATTAACAATATTTCCTTATCTTCCCACTTTTTCAATACCTTACAAACTGAATTGAGCTCTATGGGAATCAATTCTATTCATGACTACTCCTTCGATTCAGAACAAAAAATATTCAAAAATCCAAAATCCAAAATATTTATACCAGAATCATTATGTATTCAACTTCTTAACATTTGTCACAATTCTCCTATTGGCAGACATTCTGAACAAGAATGTACTATACACCTTTTTACATGATACTTCTCTTGGCCTGGTGTAACAAAAGATGTTAAAAACTATATAGATAAATTATATAGATATGTAGATGCCAAGCATGTGCCCTTTTCAAAGGAAAGACCAAGGCTCCTGCTGGCAAACTCATGCCACTTCTGTTATGTTCATGCACACTGCTAGGTGCTAATGTTAGATGTGTTGATTGCGCACCCTGGGAGTTTATTACTGTATTAGTATTGCAGCCACATTGTGGCACACTGTTATGCTTTGTTTAGCGCATAGTTGTACTCCTGGAGCGCCACAGTGGACGCTTTCCTTAGCTTCTCACTGTGGACTCCAGGTATGTCTACTTCCCACACAAATATAATTAGCTTCTCACTGTGGACTCCAGCTGTGTGGGTCCAGCTGTCTTAACAGCTAAGTGCATGCTAGTACAACAAGTGGATCTAACACCCAGCAACTGAATGCCCAATTAGGTGGTCTTAGCATTCGAGGTAAGATCGAATACAATCCCGTGCAGGCAAGGGTCCTTCTGCTTGGTGGGAAGGGAAGATAGACAAGAAGCTGGCTATTGAGTCTAATGGCTGAGGGATCACCGATTAGGAGTTTGAGGTTAGGTGTGATTAATCAGGTCTAAGTTAAGGTACAGCCGCTTAAGGCAGGCCTATATTGTACCTCCTCCACCTTCCTCTCTGCCATAGACCCGTTCCTGTGCCTATCCAGAAACTGCCCTTCATCCCAATACTTTGGATCTTCACTGGTCACATCTGGGGATCTTTCCCATCACCATCCTTTGTCCTTGCATCTGCCCAGGATCGTTCCCTGGTCACTTCATACACTTTCTCCTTGTTCTTATTTACCTTGATGATCTTCATTACTGTACCCCCTTGGAGCTGTCATGCTCACCCCTTTACCCTAGTCATGCGTCCTACCGACGTCATGCTTTATTTCCACCCTTTGCCTCACTTACGCAGCCTTTACTTTCATTTCTTCACACTCCTCACCTTGGCTTGCATGTTCCTTTGATGACCTCACCCTTTTCCCATGCACCAGGCCCATATTCAGGCTCCTCTTGATTCATATACTTATATACTGGACCACCTTAGACATTGTTCCCCATCTTGATCTTACCTGGACTTCCCCTCACATTGTAGCACCTGTATTTCACACCATGTCCAATGTCATGCTTTGATCATCTTCTACTGTCATCTGGAACCCCTGTCAGGACTTCCTTAATTAGAAGATGCCATCCAGGTCTATATGTCCAGCTTACCCGGTTGGAACATAACATTGGACACACTCTCCTCAATCTTTGCTCTGGCTAATGCCTCGAATGCTCAGAACCACCACAAGCGTGACACAGAGAAAGCTGTTGTGGATGCCATTGCTGCCCTCCAAGCTCAAGTGATCTGTGCCCCGGAGGACCAGGAGGAGTTGGCAGAAGAACAAGGGGACTAGATGAAGGCATGGAGTGCATGTTTGGTAAGTCCAGCTTGTTGAATCCCTGGTCTTTGCTGATTCTGGCACAGGTCTAGTCATTGTTGGGCAATGTATTCATGAATGCCTGGGACTTGGGTGTTCAACCCCAAATCTCTGACAAGGTGAGGGCTTCCTTTCAGAAGGCCAACCAGCTTAGCAACTGGTGGACAGTGGCAGAGAAGGCACAATGAGATGTGGCAGAATGCACAAAGAAAGATGAACACTTAAGGGAGGAGGAGTGCTGGAGAGAGGAGGAGTGCCAATGCCAGGAGGAGAAGCACCAGCAACAGGAGAAGGGATGCCAGCAACAGGAGGAGCCTGCTGCCAAGTCACACAAGAACACGGATGGAATGGGCTTGCAAGTTCCAGATGTGCCATGGAAGACAATGTTGTTATCGTTTGACCAGAGACAGGTGACCGTAGACCCAAAAGGTGGTGGCTCTTAGCAAGGGGACAGGGACAGGAGTTGAAGTGTTGGCTAGGAAAAGCAGGGGCACAGGAAGAGGCAAAGATCAAAGGTCTAAGGCCTCAGTTGACTCAGGTCTAGAGCCCTGTTATTGAGGACAAAGGTTGCGAAGGTCCAAGCTGGTCCAGTGACAGGCAGGAGTGGATTGCACAAGAGTGAGCTTCAAGGATGAGATTCGGGAAGCTAAGCTAGGGTACAACAGTACTAGCTAGTGGGTTAAATATGGTACCCTACTGCCCACAGACCAAGTCAGGAAATGGCAAGTACTGGGCAAAGGGGAAGGGGTGCGCATGGTGTCCGAGCAGGGGTACTATAGCAAGGGCATGAAATGGAATGGAATGGAAGCAATAGCCAGAAATGAAGAACAGAGATGAAAGGGGCACTGCCCGGGGCGGAGGGGAAGGGTTCAGAAAAGGACCCGGGCTAGGCTGTGTAAGTTTAAGGTTTGAAATGAAAAGGCACTGACTGAGACTGGTGAAGAGTCACAGCGGTACAACAAGTCTCAGAGGGATAGGCATAGTTGTGAGTGAGATGAGGCAGTGTCTAGAGCAAAGTGAAAAAAAAAGAGTAGGTGTATGAATGAATTGTAACAAATGTCTCTGTCAGTGACTGGGTCTGCACAGTTGGGTAGGTCAATGCAGGTGGTCCTCCCCATGAGGAAAAAGGTGTGGTTCTTGGTTCCTCATTCCTCATGCACGCTTACAGTTGCCAAGCAGTCATGTCAGGATATAGAGGCTGAGTATGACCTCCTGCTCAAGAATAGGGAGGTGATTCACCTGGATCTGTGTGTCAAATGTTCTGAGCACAGTGTCCCTTGTATAGGTATCCTCGACCGTGTCTGTATGGTGTGCACAGGCCTCAAGAGCAGATGTGCAAAGTCCATGGAGAGGAGCCAAAAGGCGACAGGTGGTAAATAGTAGAGCAATATAGAAACAAAAGGAACAAAAGATATCAACTACCGGTGCTACCAGAACACATCTGGCCAAGTCCATCAGATATGCAGAGCAGGCATCCAGTGATAACGACATTCAAGACAAAGAGAGAAAGACGAAGAAATATGAAAATGTATCGGGTTATCCAGCATCCATCTAGTTCTGTCCGCATTTATTCTTACCATCATTCCCTGACTGAAACAACACAAAGAGGTGCAGTATCTTTGTCACATGTTCGAAGTCTGAAGAATATCTATGGGATCATAGCAGTCTTAAATAAGGTACCCTACTGCGCACAGACCAAGTCAGAAATGGTAAGTGTTGGGCGAAGGGGAGAGTATGTGCAAGGTGTCCGAGCGCGGGTACTACAGCAAGGGCATGGAATGGAATGGAACGGAGGAAATACTCAGAGATGAAAAGCAGAGATGAAAGGGGCGCTGCCCAGGGTGGAGGGGAAGGGTTCAGAATAGAACCTAGGCTAGGCTGTGTAGTTTAAGGTTTAAATGAAAAGGAACGTGACCGACCGTGATTGACAGAAGCGTAAGGTGCAAGAAGCATAGGCAAGGCTGGGGACCAGCGAAGGAAAAACAGTAGGGAAAACAGTAGACATATGGGTGAATCGTAACAGAATGTGCCAGACAAATTCCAGGATAAAACAGATATGTATCATATAATGATGGTATTATTAGGAGTCAAGTCTGTCTTTGTCGTCTTACTCTTTCTTCTCTATGCCTTTTTGATTATCCAAGTCTTTGTTGTCATCATCTGTGGTAGCAGCTTCCAGGATGTCGATCTTCTTCCAAGGGTGATAGGAAATGAGTCGGAACACTGCGTATCACAATCGAGAGATTGACCCATCCAACTCAGCTAACACATAGGATCCTCTGACTGTCTGGTGAAGTACAATCATTGGTCCCATGTAACATGGCTTTGTGCTCCAGTTCAACTCGTTCTGAATCCATGAGTTGTGGACAAGGAATAGACTTCCGGGTTGGAAGTCATAATTCTTGATATGATTCTTGAATGCAGCTTCAAATTGCTTGATGGATGCAATGCAAGCCTTGAGAACCTTCTCTTGCATAGATCCTAAATCCTCCGCATGCTTCTGGAGTTGACAAGCTCGCCATGCTGTCAATCTGCAGGTGGAAAGATGGTCAGCATTTGGAGCGGGAACAAGGAATGTGGCCTCAGATAGGTCAAATGGGAAGAGCAGCTCAATGCCATGTACCATGAAGTATGGACTCAATCCAGTTGACTTCAGAATTATTATCCTTTCTGTTAGATGTGTTGAGTGCGCACCCTGGAAGTCTTTTACTGTATTAGTATTGCAGCCACATTGTGGCGCATTGTTATGCATTGTTTAGCGCATAGTTGTACTCCTGGAGCGCCACAGTGTCCGCTTTCCTTAGCTTCTCACTGTGGACTCCAGGTATGTCTACTTCCCATTCAAATATAATTAGCTTCTCACTGTGGACTCCAGCTGTGTGGTTCCAGCTGTCCTAACACTTTCTGCCCAGAAGACCAAGTGGGCTGACTAAGGCCAGCGAGACTTGTCCTCCAGGGAACTTTTGATGATGGCCTCCCGGACATTGTAGTGATGCCTCTCTACAATCCTGTTTGCTTGGGAGTTATAGGGGGAGATGCAGATATGGTGGACGTGATACCTGGAGGCAAGAAGGTCAAGGGCTTGAATGAAGGCGGGTCCATTATCTGTAACGATCTCAGAAACAGGTCTCCAAAGACATGAGAGCAGAGGAATTCTCAGAAAGCAACATGCACCATTCTGGGTAGGCTGTCAGCGCGCAACGCACCTGAACAACGTAGCAGTATCCACTGGCTCAGAGCATAAGCATGGTATTGATATGAACTTTGTGAAAAAGGCTGCCCACAAGCAGAACAGAAGGCAGAATGTGAAGTTTGCGTGTCTGCCGGACTTGGCATTCATGATGTGTATGGATAAACCACTTGACATCATCAACCAACATTGGCCACCAGAAATGGAGGAGCAAGAATGTCTGGACTGTGAAGACACCTTTGTGTTCAAGGTCATTGTGTGCCTCCTTAATCAGTCTGTACTATTGGCTTTCCTGGATGACCAACTGGTGGTGTCCATGCAGCTCGCAATGTCAAAAAGCACCATTAAGAAAGAAAAAGCAAGAAATGGAATTGATGAAAGAGACATAGTCCTTATCAGAAATGTCCATGGGATGTTGGTGGGTGTCCATCCATTCCTCTTGAGCTATCACCCAAGCAGATCATGGGATATCCAGTGACAGACTGTCCTCATTTTGCAACATATGGTCAGTGGTTTCAAGGAAGGAGAAGTATACAGGTCAGTGTTACAACTCACCTAGCCCCTATCCCTTTTTCGGCTCAACCCCTGTCTCACACCTGTGGGAGGCTGTCACTGCTCCTAATATGACCTCTTTGCCTGGTCTTACAACTAGACACCACTCAGACTCTTCATCTTCCGCCCTCGTCCCCACTCTGAGTTACCCCCTCTGTCCTACCCTCCACCATAGACCCGTTTCCGTGCCTATCCAGGAACACCCTACTTCCCTGTCACCTTGGACCTTCACCAGTCACATCTAGGGATCTTTCCCATCACTGTCATTCATCCTTGTATCTGCCCAGGATCTCCCCCCAGCTCCCTCATATGGTTTCGCATTCTTCTTGTTCACCTTGACGCTTTTCATTTACCTTACCGTTGGAACTATCAGCGCACCCCCTTTACCCCAGTCATGCATTTTACCGATGTCATGCTGTAGTTCACCCTTCGCCCTGCTTATACGGCTCTTACATTCACTTATTTCACACTTGTCACTTGGCTTGCGTGTCCCTCTGACATCCTCGCCCTTTGCCCATGCCCTTGACCCGCATTCAGGCTCCTCTTCATTTGCATAGTACTTATACTGGATCCTCGCGTACACTTGTACCCTAGCTTCAGCTTACTGGTTCCACTCTGGACTCGCACCTTGTCCTTACTGAAGCTACCCTCCTTGTATTTGCATACCCTGCCTATGCAACCTCCTTGATCATCATCTTCTGTTGTCTGGCACCCCCGTCAGGACCTCCTTGATAAAAAGCCGCTAACCGGTCTATGTCTTGGGTCTACCTGGGTCCGAACATAACAGTCAGTGAGAGGCATCTCCTATCCAGAGAGGACCTTCATGACAGGACAGTAAGGTGACAAAGGGGGGTCTGAAACAATGCCAGGCAGATAGATATTCAGTGTAGTGGATCCTAGAGGAAGAAAGGTTCATTTGTTCAGCAACTCGACAGAGAATGAATATGCCTGATCAAGCTAATCCTCAATATCATTGTCATCTAGTGGATCAGACTTGGAGACAGGCCTCCAGGACAGTCTGTCCACACCTGTATGGTGGTCAGAGGGCATGTGCATGAGGTTGAAATGGAAGAGGAGGATCCTTGTGATCCATTGGTTGATGGTCATGTTGGGCTGGAGATCTGTTACAGTTCGACCTAGGGATGGGCGACTGTAGACCTGAAAGTGAGAGCTCTGGCTAAGGAGGGCAGGGATGGAGGCGAGGGTGAAGTGCTAGAGATGCCTAGAGGTGAAGACACAGGTGGAGGCGAGGATCAAGGGTCCGAAGCCTCGGTCAACTCAGGTCTAATGTCTTGTTGTCAAGTACAAAGGATACAAAGGGCTAAGCCGGTCCAGTGACAGGCGAAGACCAATCACGCAAAAATGAGCTTCAAGGAGTAGATTCGGGAAGCTAAGCTAAAGTACAGCCGTGCTAGCTAGCGGTTTAAATGGGGTACCCTATGGCGCACAGACCGAGTCGAGAAAGGTAAGTATGGGGCAGAGGGGAGACTGTGTGCGAGGTGTCCAAGCGGGGGTACTATGGCAAGGGCACAGGATGGAGGAGAACAGAGGTAATACTCGGAGATGAAAAGTGGAGATGAAAAGGGGTGCTTCCTGGGGCAGAAGGGAAGGGTTCAGAATAGAACCTGGGCTAGGCTGTGTAGTTTAAGGTTTAAATGAAGAGGAATGTGACTGACCATGACCAACAGAAGCGTAAGGTGTGAGAAGCATAGGCAAGGCTGGGCGAGCGAAGGGAAAAGAGTAGGAAAATGAGTAGACATAGGAAGAGTTGTAACAAGATCCAGATTATTGATTATTCCCTTGACAAATTTGGCATCCATTTCTACAGTGAAGTTAGTGACTCCAAAGATGAAAATATGGACTGCATGGAATGCACAGAAGAGTCCATAAAGCTTGAGCTTTGCCTGTGAATGGTGACTCTCAACCTTCATGAGGCTGATGGATCCAAACTAGTTTGGATAGCATTTGCCATCTTCACCTTCCTGTGACAGAATGTACCTGACTGCAATGGCAGACATATCACCGGCTAGGATAACCTGATGTCCAGACTTGTAGTCCAGGCAACAGAGTGCTGGAGAGCCAATAATCTCATCCTTGAGATGCTACATTGCTTTCTTCTCAGGCTGGCCCCATTGAAAGGTGGCACCCTTCTTGGTTAGGTTAACAAGTGGGTGAGCAATCTGTGCAAATTCTGAATGAAAATGTGGAGAACACCACATGTATCCAAAAAACCTCGGACCTGTGATATGGTCTCACAGTCCAGCCAGTCACGAATCTTCTGTACCTTCCCTTCATGCAGTATGCATCTGTTGAATGTACACTTGTGTCCAACAATGACTGCATCCTGGGCAGCAAGAACAAACTTCATGGCAGATACAGTAGCTCCAATGTTTTGTTAGAACAGCTGGAACCGCACAGCTGGAGTCCACAGTGAGAAGCTAATTATATTTGAATGGGAAGTAGACATACCTGGAGTCCACAGTGAGAAGCTAAGGAAAGCGGACACTGTGGCGCTCCAGG
>JBBPSX010000185.1:0-16912 GCA_038093815.1 Neoboletus cf. brunneissimus | reverse complement strand
AGGGAGAATACGAAGACAAACGGCGTTGATGGCCGCGCGCAAGTCTCGTGTTGGGTCTATCTGGTCATCCCCGTGTTGCAACAACTCAAACGTAAAGAGATCGACCAAGGCCTCCTCCGCAGTGGTCAGTAAATACTGGTCATAGCGGTCGGGATGATGAGGAACGCGAGCTCAACAGAACCGTTGGGACTTACGAGAAGGTATACATCTCGGAGGGCACAGCTTTCATTGTGTGGTAGTTGATTCAGGGTGGCAACCATATCCCCTA
This sequence comes from Neoboletus cf. brunneissimus, assembly GCA_038093815.1. Lineage (NCBI taxonomy): Eukaryota > Fungi > Basidiomycota > Agaricomycetes > Boletales > Boletaceae > Neoboletus > Neoboletus cf. brunneissimus. The sequence continues at coordinate 16,644 of JBBPSX010000185.1, read as the reverse complement.
CTTGAGCCGCTACGAATGCCTCGGTAACAGCTTTTGAGAGCCTGTGATTGATGCCGGCGTCGGGATGATTCAAGTTTCGTGCGGCACTCTGGACTGCTAGGGCGGCACGCCATTCCAGGAGTTGTACGATCGCTGCGTGGTCTTGCCACGTTGTCGCGCCAACTATTGGTCTGCTCGACTGGTCCCTGCTGAGAAGACGAAGATAATTTGAATGCAAACCCAAAGGACGATCTGGTGTTGAGGCTAAGAGGTTGTACGACTTGAGAGCCGCACGGACAACCTGCCCATCCAGCACGAAATTGTCCCCTTCATAGCTTGTAGACGGTGAGCAATAAGAGACAGATTGTCGAATCGACATACGTAGCGGCCGGGAGATAATCTGCATAAAGGCGTCCGATCCCGGCAAAGGTGCTGTAACCGTGACCACCCAAGGCACGACGAGCATTCTCAAGACCACTGATAGTCTCAGTGGAGACCAGGACCTTTAGGCCACAAAGCATAGCATGGATCTCAGCAAGGTATCCCAAGTCACCTTGTTCAATTCGCTCTCCCAGAGCAGAAAAGGACTTGATCTGGGAAGTTGTTTAGGTAGAGACATCTCCCTAAGATGAAACACGGACTGTTTGACGACCCAAACAAATGAATACATACGAACGCGAGAGTATGGGGAGAAGACGGTAATAAGTGGAAGGGTATTTGATAACCTGACGCTCTAATCCACGATGGTCGGGTTCTCCTTGTCTGCGGACAGTGGTATATCGGATCGCAATAGTGATGCCTTCTCTTACAGTTAATTGGAGGGAAGAATCTCGGCATCGGAGGCATACCTCTTGCGAGAGTCCAGCCTGCAGTTGTCACCATACTAAAAGCATTCATTAGAAATAGAAACCATCACAGCAGATCTAGCTACCTTGCACGGATATACATCATCTGTATGAGTATTGAGTATATAAACAAGCTTGAAACACGACGGACATACACCTCCAAAACTATGCTTCGGGTTCTGTGGCTTAATATATCGACCGTCCTCAGTTACCATTGCGAACTTAGAGAACATATTCTTCCGGGGTAGTCTGACATGGTTGAATCTAGCGAATCCATTGTCCAATGCAGCCGATCCTGGGAAGCGGTCAACCATCAATTTGGACAACAACATGAAAGAGGACATCACCCCCCCCAGCTTTAGGGCCGATATCCCCAGCAACAATTCCTGAGCACAAAGAATGATCCTCTAGACGATATAAAACGATATAAAAGAGATAACAAATTCAAAACGAACCCAACGATCTCAACTGGACAAGAAAGAGGTGAGGGCCCACATCCTTGCCCCCCGGGAGAATTAACTTGGCTTGCACGATTCCGTGCGTGGCTGTCTTCCCCAGAGCGCCTATCCACCACTTTGTGCTGGTCAGGGTCGGTGAATGGAGCTCGAACTCCTCGGTGTCGGGAAGATATGTTGCTGTGGTTTCCAACCTCGCTACATTTGTACCATGACCAAGCTCGGTCTGGAGGTAGCATCTTGGATCATTCAGAATAAGACACAAAACAGATAAATGTGGTTACCCTTGTATCCCTTTGTTAGCCACGAGCTGCCAATACTCATCTACCAAATCAGCGGATCCCTGACCGACGAAGACAGGTTCAAAGGCTAGCGTGGGGTAAACGAGTGAATGGACTAGAAATTTGCTGTCACACACCGAGGTCGTGCAAGGTAATCGGGAGTGATTCTGACAAGACTGACATGGCTTGAGCTGTCTGTTCCGACGTCCATCGATGTAATCTCTGTAATTCTGTCAAGCGTTTTGTGATAGCGAGAGCCCTCTTATACGCTTCGACTCTTCCAATGAAATCCCTTGATATTTTGCCATTAACTTCCCCCTGGCGGACAGTCATTATCAAGTCCTTAGCTAAGCTCACCTGGTCGACTTGTCGAACACTGGATCCTTGCGAAGAACGCCTTCAATTTGCTCGAAACTTTCCCAATTGCGTCTGCCAGCTACGCCGAATCATCCCAACTGAGTTAAACGTTGTGTTGGGCATCAATGAGCATAGAGCAGTCACCGAAAAGATAGTCCCGAATTGTCTGCAGGTCAAACGAGACCCTGTCCCGGGCTTCCTTCAAATCAATAGCAGTCTGCGCATTCAAATCTAATGCCATTATAGAGGCACTGGTAATAGAACGAAGCCACAGAGCATGTGTACGTTGCTCAGGGAACTCTCAACCTTGCCGCGACGGTCCGGCGATTCCACACTGCCGGCCCCAGCTCCGGCCCATTATATAATCACAATCTATTGAGTTGCCGTTGAACTAATGAAAACTCGCTCGAACTGTAACAGTACATGACTAGTATGCAAGAACTCGGACAGCATAGCCGTGTGCCTGTATGGACAAAAAAAATTCACTGATCAAACGGTATACGGTTCGGAACGTTCGAATGCCGCATCGTCCTGTTCAACGCATATACTGCGCATGTATGACTCTTGAGAAACGGCAATAGTACTCCTCCCTAAAAGTCCGTGGCCTTGATGCCATCTACCAGGTTACCAGGTATGGCTCTCAGATCCATTCCTTTCCCTACTATGTGAGTTACACAGGCAATGTGTCTAGACTCGGAGGACTTACTCGCCGTGGCTACCGAGTCCTGACGGCCGTGGTCAGTTCGTCAAACGAGGATTTTCCTAATTTGTAACTACTTTCATCAGATCCTGCACTGGCACGTGCAGTTCAAACACGAAGGTATGTCCATAGAAGCCCGTGCAGAAATCCATGAAGAACGCACCGCCGGATGAAGCGACTAGTTTTACAAGCTAGCAAGAAAATGATCGGACAAATAACAGTCAGATAAATAAGTAGGCAAGTAACGGAGACTCAGAAGTTTTGTTAACACGTCGGAACCGAAGCCTTGGCGTCCAAGGGCGAATTCCATAACTATGACTTGCTTGTTATGTAAACTTTGAGACAATGCTGTAAGTATTAGCAGAAGTTGACACTGTCCGGCTCACCGCTGTCATTTTCTTCCTCCACCAACAGGTGGTGTCCGTCGTTTTATAGAGGAATTGTAAGTAACGCAAAGAAATTCATTCACTTATCGGCTTCCGAATGTTAACGTTCAAGCCTCCGTAGGCAATTCAACAAGTATGCATGTGCTCCTCGTCCACTCTTTTTTACTAGCGATCGGCATCGCACACGCGTCCGTTGTTTTCTACGGCCCTCATGTCCAGCAGCCTTATGGGATAGTGACACCTCCATCTTTTACTCCTGCCGCCAGCTGCGATGATGTTATCCTAACACCTCCCCCTCTCCCTAATCCTACCCCACCAACGTCCTTTGGCGTGCAGCTTCAGACCGGAATGGCCCCCGGCCTTTCGATACCTCATCAGGGCTCCTTCTTTGGGTTCAGCATAGAACTCAGTGTTGCCACGCAAGTCCGTAAGTGTTGGCTTTGATGCTGGTTGCTCACGTGTTGTAACTGACGGTTATGTACAGTTGGTCTGAACAGGTGATCCCACTTGATCATACTACAACCACTAACTTATCTGACGTCAGTTCACCCTAGCTCATTCTTGCAGGTGCCATTCCTCAACCTGATGGCCAACATCAGAGAGCGTGCTGGCAGTGTCCATGTGCGTGTCGGCGGTAACACACAAGATTACGCTATCTTGGTTGATTCTATTCCAGACGGTTCTGCACTCAAAAAACGCTACAATATATCTTCTAATCCGGTCATTATATATCTCTTGTGGAAGAACTTGCTGATAACCATTACCCTTATAGACTGATACACCGCCGCTGACCTTCACCCCTGAGATCATTAAGATGATGGCGCAAATATCCTCACTTACTAACGTTTGTTGGTACCTGGGTAGGTTTAGCGTTCAGCGGTGTTTTTTTATAACTAACCCACATACTCAGGTGTCCCATTCAATGACACACAAAACTGGCGCCTTCAAGTCGCGGAAGCCGGAGAATCGATCCTTGGTGATTATCTGGTTGGCTTGCAAGTAAGGGTTACCGTACCTGGGACAGTGACATATATACTAATAACCATATAGGTAGGCAACGAACCAGATTTTTACTCACGACGCGGTCATCGATTGAACGTATGTAGCTTACCTCCATTTCCACAAGAAATCAACAATATATGATGTAGACCTATGGCCCTGACGACTTTAAGAATGAATTCGGACAAGTCATTCAAGCCATCAACGCTGATTCTGATATCCCTAACAAAGGTCTCCTCATTGGTCCAAACCTGGCGGGGGTTTGGAAACCTGAAGATATCTGGGGTACCGGTTTCGTCTCCGACTTTAGGCAGAACCTGGCCGCGCTGGCTGTGGAACGGTATGTTTGTTCGTTATTCGGCGATATTTTCCAATGAGATAACGACGTGTGTCACAGTTACGCAACTGATAACTGCTATGCACAAGATGGTACTGGCACTCCTCGCACTGCCCAAGAGATGCTTCCCTCCTTCTTGACTCATAAATCTGGGCAACAAATTGTTTCAGAGTATCTTGACTCCACTTCTTACGCCCAAACAGAAGGGTTGCCCTTCATAATGTTGGAAACCAACACGGCATCGTGTGGTGGTTTTCCAGGTTTAAGCGACAGTTTTGCAGCAGCCCTGTGGGCCATTGACTATGGCCTTCAGATGGCGTACGTGAACTTCACTCATGCAATGTTCCATGTTGGCGATCAAAGCGACCATTACAATGTAGGTATTTTCCTTGCTTCTCGACCTCTTATTTCTTGTTGATGTTGCTCCCTTAGCCTTTCACGCGTAAGCCCTTTTTTCGAGTATCAGGACCCTGATGATTCAAACTGGATATAGCGCCAAGCACAAAACAATCGACGTTCCATCAATGGACCATCGGACCTGTGTATTATTCTTCCCTATTTGTTGCAGAGGCTTTAGGTCCCTCCAACCAATCGCAAGTTCTGGACCTCCAGATGAATGGCGGCAACGACTTCACTCCAGGCTATGCTATTTACGAGAATGGACAGCCAACCCGTGTTGCTCTGATGAATTTTGTCGATGACAACTCCGGGGCAAGTGATTACACAGCTGGCATTTCCATTGATGGGACGGTCCCATCCCAAGTTAGAGTCAAGTAAGCATTGGTACTCTTTCTTTTCTGTACACCGCTTAGGTCTGTATAAGATACCTCTCAGCATCATCCGTCACACAGAAACACAATATCACGTGGGCTGGCCAGACGTTTGGCGATGTCTTTAGCTCGGATGGACGACCTGTTGGGGTCATTGATGTTCAGACCATCAATTGCGACCAAACTAACAATGTCTGCAATGTCAAAGTTCCCGCCCCTGGCGCGGCGCTCGTTTTCCTCTCGGACCAAGTACTCACCGAGTCGGACCGACCCACGATGATGTTCCCGGTGACGGGTCGGACTAGACTGCACAACCCTACAACTGTCGACCCAGCCGTGCCAGCCACACCCAACGGACACAAGGGTATCGCCGATGCACTGGCGGGCACAAGTCAAGGTGGGGGCATCAACGACGTCTTTAAACTCGCGCACGCCCTACCCGGCATCGGCGCCCTGATCGCAGGTGCGTTCCTCGTTACTCGCATAAGCATGAGATCGTAATGACATGATCTGGGAACACAGTCGGTGCTTTTGTCTGCTTAGAGTCCTTGTTATCGTATGCTGTCACTGGAAATAGTTTACTCAGTGCGGTATCAGAGATGACCAAGAACGCTCGTTAGGTTGATAGATACCCTCTACGTCCCATACAATACCCTCATGTCGTTGACGTTTTCATCGTAGAGTACCTCAATTGATATTCACTGTCGTTCGTTTTCTTCACAGGCGCTGATGTGAAACATTCTCTCATCTGACAGATTTGAACATGCAGTGTGGTGATGCTTGTCGTACTACACATGCACGACGCCTTGTCCCGCCTGAGTGTGCTTCAATGCATCTCGGAGAAGCCGCACTAGGGCTTACCTCGACTGGTGGCTCGGGCGGCTTCTGCACGAACGTTCCGGGGTTCCAAAGGCAGAGAACAAACTGCGTTGGTTTAAATAGCGTGTGATGATCCATGTAACCTACCAAATCGAGTCGGAGAGGATAATCCACCAAGACTCCAATATCTCTGCAAATGTTCTAATGACAAACAAATGCACGTTGAGGGCTCGGAGAGTACACGACGCCACGTCACTCCGACCTTGGACGCCCTGGCGATATAAAACCAATACAACAGCGCGATCCAACTCTATTTTTTCGCTCAAAGGAGCAATAGCAAAATCACTGAATTCAGCACGAAGCCCCGTACGTTCTATCCCCCAAGTCAGCACGAATGGCAATCCATAGAGATTCTGGGTATAATCTCACGCCTGAACCTATGGTCCGACACGATCACATATTTCGTCTTGTTCGGTATTTGAGGCGGATACAGCTGCCCGGTCGGCTGCGAAGCGCAACGTCACGCCCGCGACTACAGCCAAAATAAACGCAAACCAGGGTAATACCGCCAACAACCTCACTACAACATATAAACATCGTCGATCAGTGTCCCAAACAAGACCACGCCATGAAAGCAAAAATCGAAACGCACAAAAGTACACATCTCGATAAGCATATGTGAAATCGAGGAAGTCTGAAAGATGTTGAACAACAGACTCTGGGATACGCTGGCCGTGGAGGTCGATAGTGATCTGCGCCGACCGATTGGCGAAGAAGTAATCGTAGGTCACAAGCGTCGCGAACAGCCACGTGGCGCAAAAAAAAAGTGCCCAGGATTGGATTCGGAAGGAAGATACTTTGTACTTGATGGGATGCCATGTAAATGCACAGAATATACTTGAGAGGATGGCAAGGAGGGCACAGACGGCGGTGATGACTGCACCCGTGGCGAAGACGTCTATGGAACGTCGTTACCGCTCCACATCAGCTCGGACGGATGTCGGCTGCTCACCGTGAATGGTCATGTCGATGGTGCCATGGGGAACTACTAGCTGGTTGATGTGAGATCGCTCTCGATTCGCTCTAACGTCGTGGGTCAGTGTTAAGAATAGGTATCTTTGTTTCGGCGCACTTGACCAAGGCATTCAAACCGACAGAAAACCCAACCACGGCAAATGCAGAAGAAAGGAACAGACAACACCGTCTCTCAACCTCGAGGGGCCCCAAGGCGGACATGATCTAACAAAGCTAGTTCAAGGACGAACGTCAAGGAAGGGGCTTATCGAGTATTTTATAGGCAGAATTCATTATCAGAAGCGGGGAACGATGGGGGAAATCGCTAGCCTATATTCGTGGCCACAGTCGTCTCACAGGAACTGAACAATAGTGGTCCAGAGCTGAAACACATGCGAAAGGCGGATCGTGATGCAAGCATTGATTCGCAGGGATGACTCCTGGCGCAAGTCGCGTTGAATTTTCAACCTTGGGGCAATGGTGATGTATGACGCTTGGACGAATAGCAGAGCTTCTGGAATCTGGTAACTTACCTTCAATTTCGTCACAAGTGGTGAAGCAAGTCGAGGCGGGGCGCGTTGGCCTCTTTTCTTGTCGTTTCGACGCGACATTTATACGAGTCAAGCCGAAAATCCCTGGAAAGTCAAGTGCCAGATTCAACAGAGCTTGGACTCGACAAAAAGGCAGCGGGGTTCAATGAGCCCATTGCACGACTTACGTAAATGAAACCCGAATCGTTTCATAGTATCCTCTCCTAGCACTACCAAGCATCGCTTGGCCATGCACTTCCAAACCCAGAACTTCTTGTGCTAAGAGCCTTGTCTTTCCTAGGGATGTGGTACAAAAAGGAAAGTTCTTTGCTTCTGTTCACCCACCCGGTCCGTGCAGGACTCTTCGCGGTTCGGCTTCCTGTTGTCATATCCAGTGCGGTCATCGTCATATCAAGGCAATTTACGGATTCGACGGCATTCATTTCCTTGACTTTTTTACATGTATACACAGCAGACGAAGGGTGGGACTTCAACGTTATCCGCCCTAACGTCACTTAACGACTCATCATAGACACAAACCATATATTGGTGAGAACTGCCTTGAGTGGACGAGCAGCGTGAGCTGTTTCGCAACTTTGAGGCTGACGGCACCCTGTCCGTGATTATCGCCAGGATCGTGACGGCGTTCGTCCGTTGTAGTAAGGCTTGTGGAGGATATTGCTCAACACACGACAGATAGAATATTCAATCCCTCCGGCCGCGTTCAGGATGTGCGAGGACTGAGGGATACCATGCATGTTTCTATAGGAGATGGTGTCTTACTGTGAACATGAGAGGTAGTCGCTCTTTCTCTAAGTTGTGGTTAGGAGCTGACCATACCCGTGACAACCACGTATGCTGTGCCACGCAGAATTGCTCTGGGAGGGCCAGGATGGATAGGAAGAACCTTTGATTGGGGGAGCAGCTGGGAGGTGCGAAAATGACTTGTTGAACCCCCTTTCTTTTAGGGGCTGAATTTCTAGGCCTCATATAAATACTCTTCCTTCTCAGACCGCTTTCATTTTCATCGCATTCCCGTGAGCTATCAACGTTCGCAGAACATGGCACCTGCGACGCAGAGTCTATTCTATCCTCCCCTCGACGGATCTCTCTTTCTGCCAGAGATGGTCGAGTTTAACGCGATGAACAATCCGACTCACCCTTTCTATACCTTTCACGACGAGCATATCAATGACCTCTACCACATCTCTCATCTAGAATTCTACCACGCATGCCAGCGTGTCGCTCACGCCGTCCGCCCCAACCGTAAAGGCCCCGACAACAGTGTCATTGGTATTATAGCCAACTGCGACACCATCCTTTACCAGGCATTAACGATGGGCGTGATTTATGCTGGTCTCATTGTGCGTCACCCACTTCAACTAAGAATACTTTCGGGGATTCTCTGATAGTTACTTTTAAAGCCCTTCCCAATCTCGCCTCGCAACTCATCAGCTGCTGTTGTGAATATGATGCAAAAGACCGGTTGCCATCATTTGATTGCGACACGCCATTCGCTGGCCCCTCTTTTGGACGGTATCAGAACAGCATTTGCCGAGCTTCAGATAGAGGATCCGCCCACCCTCGCGTATGCTTATCCCGAGCTCGGGAAAGAGACGGCGAGTACCCCATTCTTACCCTATCCAGTAGCGGAAAAACGCCCTCTCAATGACGATATCGTGTTCTACCTCCATTCGTCGGGGAGCACGGGATTCCCAAAACCTATACCGATGACGAACCTGAACGCTGTTCACTGGTGCATCATGCGTGCGTGTTTCTTTGGTTCGTAAAGTCCATCTGATCTCAGTCAGGATCAGCATCTATGCAGGAACATATCAATTTCCCCAAACACATGACTATTGGTGCCGCTTCTCTCCCTTCGTTCCATACAATTGGCATACTTTTACAACTCTTTTATCCCATCGCCTCGCTAAAGAGCATAGCCGTGTACGCACCAACGTCCTATCAGGATACAACCGCGGCCCCCATCATACCGAATCCACAGAATACGATCGAGGTCGTTCAGTCGACCAAGGCGAGCTCGCTTATCGTCGTGCCTGCGTTCTTGGAAGAGCTGGTTGCTTCTGTACAAGCCGTCGACGTTCTCAGCTCACTGGAATATGTGGCACGTATAGTCTTGTTCCTCTCTCGTGTCGTCATCCAGAATTTGACATGTTCCCTCTTAGGCTTTTGGGGGTGGGCCTCTCTCAAAAAAGACGGGGGATGCGTTGGTAGCTGCTGGTGTCAACCTTGTGTCTGTATACGGCGGGACGGAGTTTGGCCCGCTCACGTGTGTATTTCGGAATCCTGCTGAGCGGGACTTTTGGGAGTGGATACGGTTTGGACCGAACCAGAACATCCGATGGGTGTCGCAGGGTGATGGCACGTACGAGTGTCAAGTGTTGGTGCGTGTTCATTGGGAACTCGCGGTCTCAGTCGGGTAAACTGACCTTTGATCGTTATTGTGTCTGTAGACCTCTCCGACGCACCAGCCCTCCCTTGAAAATCTCCCAGACGTGAGAGGCTACGCGACTGCGGATGTGTTCGTTAAACATCCCACCATTGAGGGGTTGTATAAAATGTATGTCTCCTACGCATGACTACTAGACTCACGTTGTACTCATCACGAGGACGTCATGGCGTGTAGCGTTGGAAGACTTGACGATGTCCTGATTCATTCCTCTGGAGAAAAGACGGTTCCAGCCCCAATGGAAACAGTGATCGGCGCGAATCCTATCCTCGCTGGCGTTTGCATGTTTGGACGCGGCCGTAACCAGACAGGGGTGCTCGTGGAACCAAGGCCAAAGTACGCGATAGACGTTACGGACGACAAGCAGGTCGCTGACTTCAGGAACAAGATTTGGTGTGTAGCCTGGATTTCCTCACCTTTTTCTCTTCATTGTTCGGACTCAAGCTGAGACCATTTATTAGGCAGGAAGTCGAGGAAGCGAACGAGGAGGCGCCGGCGTTCAGCCGGATCTTCAAAGAAATGATCTTGGTGACGCGCAAGGATAAACCCATGTTGCGCGCCGGAAAAGGGACGGTGATTAAGAAGGCGACGATGGCGTTGTATGAATCAGAGATCGATGCACTGTGAGCGTTTTGAATACCAACGTTGGTCTCATCCTGGTCCGTCCTTATGGTTATGAAAACGTACGTAGGTATGCTTCCGTGGAGGCGAGTTCCAAGGCTGGACTTGATGTCCCGCTGCCTCCGACTTGGTCTCGAGTCGAGGTTGAGAACTGGTTAATGGCGCATGCAACGGCCATCAATGCGGGTAAACCCATCGAGGTCGCCCTGGACGTATTTGAACAGGGATTCGATAGGTCTGCTTATTTACCTCCATCATGCGATCTTGACTTATTCACATACACAGCTTGTCCTCGACCTTCCTCAAGAATCGCATCATCGGATCGCTCGCCGCGCACCCGTATGAGGAGATCCGGGCAGCAGCATCTCGGATCAGCCAGGACATCATTTTCTCAAATCCCACGCTCCGACTCCTTGCCAAGCACTTGATTCAACTTCTGGCCAGCAATGGTACATCTTCTCCCGCCGCAGACCCTAAAGCTGAGATCGAGGACATGATTGCCAAGTACTCTATCGGCTTGGAAGCCAAGGTTAGCGATGTTCCACAGGGAGTCACTACCTGGCCCGATGCAATCCACTGTGGTCATGTTGTTCTGTTGACCGGTTCAACGGGTGGGCTGGGCACGTATTTGCTCGTATCACTGTTGAGTCGCGAGGACGTGGCCGTAGTATATGCACTCAACCGGCCATCCAAATCGGGTACGGTCAAACAAAGACAGCGCGCAGCATTCGAGGATCGCGGGCTTGACACCACCATTCTCGACTCGACAAAGCTGATCCACGTCGAGGCAGACATGACCCAATCGAACCTATCCCTTGAAGACCGGGCGTACGACGAGATCCGCGACTCGGTGACAGTGATCATCCACAATGCGTGGCGGCTTGATTTCAATCTCGCACTGTCGTCGTTTGAGCCGAACGTGAGAGGGACGCGGAACTTGATTGACCTCGCGCGGGGGTCGAAGCGGGCGTCCAGGCCAAGGTTCCTGTTCACGTCGTCTGTAGCGTCGGCGCAGGGATGGGATAAATATAATGAGCCAGTTCCGGAAGAGGTACAGTTCGACGCACGGGTTGCTGTGGGACCCGGCTATGGTGCAAGCAAGTATGTGTCTGAGCGGGTGCGTACTTGTATGATCGTTGGTCACGATCCTTGTGTTTTTACATAGGCTTGCTTGTAGATCCTCGCGGCGAGCGGTTTGCCTGCAACGTCGTTCAGGATCGGGCAGATCACGGGTGGTGCACCACGGGGAGCGTGGCCGACTACGGAATGGATTCCCATGATCATCAAGTCGAGCTTGATCTTGGGCGCGTTTCCCGAAGCTCGTGGGGTAAGTCGATACATTGGTTTCAACTTATCTTTTGGTTGACGTTGCATAAAGGTCACGTCTTGGCTTCCTCCGCACGCCGTATCGGATGCGATGCTGGATGTTGCGTTCACAGACGAGGAACCCCCTCACGCCATGAACTTGGTGCATCCCCGACCCATACCATGGAAGTCTGTAGTACAGCCTATCAGCGAGGCCGTCTATCAGAAGAAATTGACGTCATCCCCTCTCCCGTTGATACCATTCACTCAGTGGGTGGAAAGACTGGAGAAACATGCAGTCAACACGAGCGAGGACGACGTCCGACGCGTGGTCAGTCGCATGCGCAAGCTCCCTTGATGACACTGGCCGCTGACACCTTTTTCTTCATTTTCGTGCCCAATCTTTGTTGGCTCACGACAAATTGTCATGGTGACTAGCCCGCTATCAAATTCCTTGGGTTCATACGCACCTTGGCTCGAGGTGATGCAACAATGCGTCGTCAGTCGAGTTCGTCGGATGCTGCATCAGAAGAATTCGAAGTTGCAGGCTCGGCGAGGTTTGTGACGGACGTTGCGCAGCGGGTGAGTAGGACGATGCGTCATCTCGCTCCGCTCTCGGCTGCGGATGCGGCGCGATGGGTGGATTATTGGGAATCGGTGGGGCTGTTTACGCAAGGGAGGCATCACGGTGTGTAAATGTTGTAGATTGTGTGCAGGAGAACGTTGGAAATGGATGGTGTGCGTCCGTTGATACTACTCGTCCTTTACACAAGTGTGTCCGTTGTCATTCTAGAAATTCAACTTTACATCTAGAATGCAGAGACTGTACCGCAGTAATACGGATACAGTGCATCATCGATTATCGTCAACCGCCCACACCTCCAATGACGCTTTGGCTGTTCAATCTCTCGACTTACAAGTACCATGCGCTTGGAGACTACCCAGCTACAATACGATACTATGGCACCACGGATAACTACACAACACAAACAGTAAGTAACTTAAATTCCAATAGTAACATAGGAATGAGTCTACTAGTACATTTATTTTCAGGGAGAGCTTGAGCACCGTCGTGTAAAACGACGCTATCCACGATCTGGCAAAAAGAAAGGCGGAATGGTCCAGAGCATTGCAAACCAAGAGGCAATCGAACGATTCATCAAGAAGGTCAATGATGCACGCAAGAAGTTGAGTGAGAACAGCAATCCAAAGCCGCAGCGCCTGCGCACATCACCATTTGAGCACTACTATATCGCCAAGTCAGCACGGAAACGCCAAGATATCATCGCTTGGTTGGGAGAACATCGGGGTGATCCTGCATTTGAGGTTCGTTCTCAATTCAAGTTATTAGACTATTATCGCTAACCAAATTACAATTAGACTTTTTTTCCCCGCCTCCAAGACCACCTACTTGCACGTGCACGTGGCCTAGCCTACGACGGGGATGAACATGACTTCTCTGATGCAGACCGGTGCTGTATCAATATCAAGGATAACCGAATTCACTTTCATAGCATGTTTCGTGTCAACTATACGACCTATGACCTCCGTCGCGAGCAAGATACTATCAATCCACTCACACGAAGCGACATCATGGTGTTGTCCCATGACGATGAGCGTAGCCATCCATATTGGTATGCTCGTGTCATTCATGTATTTCACGTCATAGTGCAACACCGACAAGACCTCAACTCACCATTTTCGGCCCCCACTCGCATGAATGTCCTCTTCGTGCGCTGGTTCCGTCAGGATGTCAACTACCCAACTGGATGGTCCGAGAAACGTCTACTTCGACTCCAATTTTATCACCAGGAGTCTATTGACGCATTTGGTTTCATCGACCCAGACACTGTTGTGCGCGGTGTGCACATCATACCAGCGTTTGGCTTCAGGCGCACGGACGAGTTACTCGGACCTTCACAAGCTCGTCGGCAAAAGGACGGAGAAGTACTTGATGCTGATTGGAAATACTACTATGTGAATATGTATGTGTTCCTACTCAAAATCATGGCACACTACTGATTTTCGGTCAAGGTTTGTTGACCGTGATATTTTTATGAGATTCCGAGGAGGAGGTATCGGGCACAAAGCAACCCGCGAATGGGATGAGTTCCTGCAGCAGGATCCTGGCAAGGCCGTCGAGGAGGAAAGCGATGATGAGATGGAGGAATCACAGCCTGAGGACAAAGAGGATTCAGACTTGGAGATCATAGAGGAAGAAGTAGAAGAGTGGGAGGCTGTTATGGAGAGGGAGGATGACGACGACAGCAATGGCTGCAACAACGACGATGACGACAATGGTGACGGTGACAACGGTGACAAAGATGGTGATGACGACAGCGAAAGCGACAGTGGCAACGAGGACGATGTGGACCGTGTGGTTGCAGACGACGGAGAAGAGCTGGATGATGACATCTATGCCCAGGAGGGTTATGGCGCCCTATAGCACTTTCAACTATATAATATATTCTTATATACTGTCTCTAACTGCAATAATATCCTCCATATACACGAAAACATTGACGTGACAAGTGCCGACGAGCGTCGTCCGTGTAAAACATATCACCAACATCATCCTTGCTGACGTGATGCATGTCTATTTCCGGATTCCGGCGGCTGCATACTTTATTTGGGAATGTCATGGTCGTGCACTTTTTGTGATGTCAAGCAGACTGTCCCGGGTATCTCTCTTGACGAATTCGTTGGGTTTGGACATTTGCGAAGCGGTGGCTCGCTCCAGTGGCTCAACATCCCGCGCGGGCTACGCAGTAGATTTCTCAATTTCCGTCGTCAGAATGTTTATTACCTCCTTGCCCAGGCGACCTTTCAAGTCGGACCACCCGATTTGAATACAATGCAGTAGATATGGCACACAGAGCTTCAAGACTCGTCCTTTTGCGACGCCCTTCTGGACGAGCTCAACAGTTTGTTTGTGGATGTCGGAGCTGGCTCAACCGACCCGGTGACGATGAGTACCATTTCTCTCTTGCTCACTCGGGTGCTTGCATCTAACAGTTTTTGATCAGCGCCCAGCTGTAACCCAACCTGGGACTCATTAAGCGGTATTGAGATGTCGCCACGGTCAAAGAAACACATGACTTCGGCAGCAGACAATGTAAGGATTCGTCCATTTCATCATTCCCTGTCAATCGCCCCTGCGGACTACGAGTAAATCCTGATAAGTTAAATGAGTGGGCGCGTGACGAGCGCCGCCGCCACCGCCGGCGGTTGGGGCCTAGCCATACAGGTGCGTCCAGACCCTAGACTCCACCAAGCAAGCGTTACCCTGCACGCTTCCAAGCGAAGCGCAAGCATCATTGCAACATGCCAACATTTCGTATCCGCGACGGTTGACATGGACGGTTCTGCTACAGGGTCATCAATGCCAAGTACGTACATGATACTGTACATTGACTCGTGAAGGGGGCAGGACCCCTCGCAGCACGGGACAGGGCTGACAGGCACAACGAACGTTATAACTCCAACCTTGAGAGTCAACACTGTTCACGCAGTACGACGAACGTGATGCATTCAACCTTGCGCTCGTGATTCAACAATTCAGTATTCATCCTTCAGTGCTCACCGAGTGCAGATAGAATGCAACATCAGTGCAAGACATGAGTAACAACCCATCGAAAATCCAAAACATCGGGCGAAACAGCCACATGAGCGGTACCAGATCTGAGAATAAGAAGAAATCGCAGACCCGATAAGAAGTTAGGGGCTGGCATGGATTCGAAGGCCCCATGGGCTATGCGTACCTTGGAAGCAACAAAAAAAGTGCCTATCGCAGCGAGGTCACGAGTTCTAGCAATTGACAGCATTCCATGATAATGAAGTAAACAGCGTGATCAACGGAATGGTTGGCATCAGGCCTTCAGATTTCGACCGTTGACCGCCCCGTTTTGAATCTCGAATTCGCCCACCCGTAATGTCCCTCAGCGGCGGTGTGTCACAATGATGGGATCCGTCCGGGAGTCGGACGCGCAAACATCGTATCAGCGTGGCAACTTGATACAAGACTTATCGACGTGATGGAAAGAAACAAAATTAGCAGGGAAGCGGTAGACAAGGCCAAAGCTGGCAATTACCACATGTGGCGAGAAACCGGAACGTTCCCA
Organism: Neoboletus cf. brunneissimus; assembly: GCA_038093815.1. Classification (NCBI taxonomy): domain Eukaryota; kingdom Fungi; phylum Basidiomycota; class Agaricomycetes; order Boletales; family Boletaceae; genus Neoboletus; species Neoboletus cf. brunneissimus. The sequence continues at coordinate 655 of JBBPSX010000185.1, read as the reverse complement.
CTGCGCGGAACCGGTCTCCATTTTAGTACAAGCCGCAACTTACCACGTGTACACACGACCTAGTCGAAAGATTCGCGGCGCCGCAAATGCGCGTGTTCTGGATCTTGGTTGGCTGACATGGTGGGCCAAGTAATAGTGTTCGTTCGAAAGCGATTAGAATTATGATTATGTCGCAGATTTGCCGCCGGCTTTAACATCACACGTGTCCCTTTTCAAACCTCAGTGACAGTGTGTCAAGTGGGCCAAGGTCGATAACGAAAGGAACCACGTCGAACAAGACCGTTGAACAGAACAGCTAATCCATATTACAATGAGAGCTCGTACATCGGTCGGAGAGGTCTCCGTTTAAAACAGCTGTCGTCCGTAGTGTTAGTATGCCCATGATACGTTTACCACAGCCAGTTGTCATTCCACCTCCCTAGTACACACCAGGAATCATTCGATATCTCACCCTTTGCGAGTAACTATCCCATTCTTCTTGAAAGCATTCTCGCAAGAGCGCATCTTCGCTTTGACACCGTGCATAGCTGAGCACCCATGTTAACACATTTTGGATCCCCCAGACCCCAATGACGAGCCTGCCAAATGCCGTGTCAAGCCAGCCACAGCGATATGTGAACGAGCCGGGGCTGGCGATGATGAGGGACATGCCGAA
>JBBPSX010000184.1:0-13402 GCA_038093815.1 Neoboletus cf. brunneissimus | reverse complement strand
AGGGCTTAGAGACAACGATGGGATACGTATCCTGGATTGGAAAATACGCAGAAAAGAACGCGGTGCTTGTTGACATTTTGGAAGAGTGCGGCGCTGTTCCATTCGTAAGGACGAATGTGCCGCAGACATTGATGGTGCGCTTGAACTGTCTAGTCTTTGGAGCTATGATGGTCATGCTTATCCAAATATTCACTTCTGACCAGTGGCCTGAAACTTTCAATAATATCTTTGGCAGGACGACCAATCCCCACAACCGTTCACTGACTTGTGGGGGTTCCTCTGGAGGAGAAGGTGCTTTGATTGCCTTAGGAGGCAGTCCCATTGGTGTCGGTTCCGATATTGGGGGGTGCGTACCTCTCGAGAATTGACGAACTGTGGGCTGATTTAATCCAAGCTCTGTACGGATTCCTGCTGCGTTCTGTGGCATGTACGGGCTAAAGCCTTCTTACGGTCGAGTGCCTTATGGTGGTGCTCTAAATTCCCTAGAAGGACAGGACTCCGTGTTATCCGTCTTCGGCCCTATCACCCATAGCATCTCGGGACTGAAGACGTTCATGGAAGCGGTCATAAAGGCGAAACCCTGGTTCAAAGACCCATTGGCCGCGCACAAGAAATGGGACGAAGACGAATACCAGCTCAAGGATCGCGACGATGGTCAAAAGCTTTGCTTCGCGATCATGTGGGATGACGGTGTTTGCGTCCCGCATCCCCCCATAACAAGAGCGCTCAAACAGATCCAGGCAGCGCTCACAACGGCTGGTCACAATGGTGCGTTAACATCCACGCAGTTTTATCACATATATATATATATATCTGACGTACTATATAGTCATCACATGGTATCCGATCGAACATAGGAAGCTAGGTGATTTGACGGTATGTGATGTTGACTTGTAGTTGTCAAAAAGTGAGGCGAGATGTCATTCATTTTAAGAGGGAAATATGGAATGCCGGCTCCACGGAAGATTTCGCCATTGTCGCCGCAGAGAGTGGAGAGCCAATTATCTCCACTATGGTTCCGGATGGTAACGAAGCTACTGTCGCGTCTTTTCGTCCCAGAACAGGTGGCATCACTGCTTACCAGCTTTGGCAAACTCAGAAAGCGAGATGCGATCTCCGCGCCACGTACTTGGAACACTGGAACAACACTGTGGCACGCACGGGAACAGGCCGGCCAGTGGATGCCATTATCTGCCCGGCCGCCCCTTATGCAGCCCCCCTTCATGGGCAGAACAGGTCGGTGATGCCAGTTAGGATTTTCATTTTCTTACCAATAGAACTCGACCGCCAGGTACACTAATTACACCACAGTGTGGAACGCACTCGACTATACTGCGTCGATTTTCCCTGTGACCACTGTCGATCCAGCCCTTGACTTGAAACGACCCCGCGAGAGTTTTATCGACGATTTCGACAGAGCAGTGCACGAGATGTGTATGTTGTTTCCGGGGCACGTTGCACATTGCTAAGGAATTATTCAGACCAACCCGAGGTGTTCCGAGACGCTCCCGTCTGTGTACAACTTGTGGGGCGCACGTTGGAGGAGGAAAGTGTTATTGCGATGACCGAGATCGTTGATGCCGCACTCAAGGCTACCAATACACGTTTGTAGCTTGGCCTGTGGCAGGTAGGATCACAGGTACAATAGCATGAACAAGAATGTATTCAAAGTTTGGCTGAGTGGAGTGGCTGCGCTTCGTTCACAAATATACCCGCGGCGCCCATCCCGCTGCCTACACACATGCTTGTACAAAGTACTTTCTCGTTTCTTCGACGGAGTTCAGCCAATCCAGTCACTACTTGACGCACACCAGCTGCACACGGATTCAGCCACCTGAGTAAATGATTTAAGAGCAACTCACTCATTCCAAGAGGATGTGTCACAGCTATCGCGCCACCACTGCAATGATTACTCAGATACTTCGTGGATATGGATGCAAAAATCATACTTTGGGTTGATCTTGCTTATTGGGATTCCAAGCTCTTCTACACAGTACGCGAACTGTGATGCGAACGCTTCGTTGATCTGCATAGACCGAACAGTGAGTGCCATCCGGAAATGAGGGGTGGGGTTTCATGCCTCGTAGATGTCGACGTCTCCTTTCGACAGGCCGAACTGGGATAAGACCTTGGGAATAGCTGCAATGGGGCCGACGCCCATGCATCTTGGCTCGACGCCTTGGGCGTGTGCTCAGGCTGCGATTTCAATCATGCGAGACCCCGAAGCAACATACCAACGACTGCACATCCAACCCATTTACCCAAGATGTCCATGCCATCAGCCAGTGCCCTTTCCCTTGTCGTTAGGATGCACAATGCAGCACCGTCACCGATGCCGCTGGCATTACCTGCTGTAGTAGTGTTCTCGCCCCAATCAGGAAACACGGACTTCAAGGCAGCAAGTGATTCCATGGTCACGGCTGGACGGATAGTATCGTCTGCGGAGATGACAGATCCACGTATCTCGATTGGAATGATTTCCTCTGCAAATATACCTTTCGCGAGAGCCTACCCAGGGTTAACCGTAAAAAAAGCCCATTTTCTTTTGATAGGATGAGATGGGTACCTGATTGGCTCTGATATGCGAAATCAGTGCATACTCGTCCTGCTTGCTGCGCGAGACCTTGTATGTCTGTGCAACTATTTCGGCAGTCCAACCCATAGGCTGGAGTTGGGCAACATCAATACAAGTAATGCAGTGAGACATTGATCTCATACCTGGATACAATCATGTGCTTGCGAATTGTTGTCAACTGCCTCAGCAATAATTGGCGTTGGGCGAGCACTGACCGTCCTCCGTTATGCGAAAGACGTCAAACGCTTGAAGCTGAAGGGTCACTTACTTGAGTGTCATGTTCTCGACGCCAACTGCAACACCGAGAGATATTTCCTTTGATTTGATTGAGTGGGCGACGTTCCGAATGGCCATGAGACCAGAGGCACACAACCTGTTTACTGTTGATACGGGTACTTCATGGGGTATACCAGCAGCCAAGGCAGCCGCGCGGGAAGCATAGGCAGGAGAAGGTGGGTGACAAGTTCCTGGCGACGGGTCTACCATGCACACTTATGAACTCTGAAAAATGCTACTTACCGACGCAAATATCCTCTATTTTTCGGGGGTCGAGCCCTGTCTCTTTAATGGTTGCCTACGGGGAGCTGTGGATATCCTGTCACTTGCACCGGTCACCGAGCGTACCTTGTACAACGCTTGCATCATCTCGTCGACAGGAAAGTCTTTGAACTGGCCCTTTCGGTTTTTACCCATCGCAGTACGCTTTGCAAATGTGATGACTACATCATCCGGACGTTTCTCAAGGATAGTGGCAAGACCTGGTGCAGTGTGCGTGGACATGGCTCTTACTGCAGGAGTGGAGACTCTGGAGCGAAGTGTAGACACGAACATGGAGAGCTCTAGAAAAGACCGGTAAACAGATGATCCGGCTCCTTGCTCAGAGTCACTTCAGCATTTACCAGGCCTCATGATGTGACCGTCTATGTAGGAAAACAAATATGCTCATATAACACGTCTCACAGGATGCGCTCCGCAGACACAACCATATCTCGATTCTTTTCGCAATAATGTAATCCTTTAACATATCCCTAGTTGAGGTGCCCAACTCGTTGTCCCGCAGGACAAGGTTATGGAGGAATTACCGTTCGAACTGAATCAGTGCGGTTCACGGCGGAAAATCTCCAAGACTAGAATACGGGGCTTAACGAGGTTCTTGGATTGGATTGTTCCGAGAGACCTACGTGTATATTCTTATGACGAGGACCTATCTACAGCTTTGATGGTCTTAGACAAAGTGTTATGTATGCGGCCAGAGAGATTCGTAGACTGCTGCCTGGACTTTGCAATGATGGTATCGTAACAACTTCTGCAGGCATGATGGGCAAGCTTGGCTCCCCCACAAGCTGGGCAGTTGACAATGTCTGCAAGGAACAGCGGTTAGAAACAAGTAGCGGTTAGAATAGAATGTGACGTGCTCTGCTTGTCCTTGAGCCCTTTGTTGGCACTGCGCATCGACTTTCGGGAATGGGAGATTTTGCTTTTAGGTACGGCGAGGACGATTGAGGGGACGAGGTCAAGGAGGGGCTGCAGCATAGGCAGCACCAGGTTGAATGGTGTCTGCGACGCGAAAAACGCCGATGGAGACGTGGGGCGCACCAGCCATGGCAGACCGAACGTAGACAAAAACGAGCGCGTCTGGTGGAATGCAAGAGCTGCCATGGCGAGCGAATATTGGAGTGCGGAGAGTTTACTCTCTTTCGGAAGTTTTGTTCCGGGGGTCGGATTACAGCCACTTCAGGTCTCTTCGCAAACATCCATCATGTTCAGGCTCACGCGCCCTGTGCTACGCCAAGTTGTCAAGAAGTCAACAGGGATAACAGGTCTTGCAGTACATCCGAACCCACTCCCTGAGCTCACGGAGACATACAAATCCACGCTCTCGGTGCTATCTTCGATACCTTTGACGTCTGTCTACAAGCAGGGTGTTGAGGTCATTACGAAACACAAGCTCGACATCGTGCAGGGTGCAAATGGGGACATAGCTACCGTGGAGAAGCACTTGGACGAGGGTCAGATTGAAGAGTCTCTGGACATTGCAAAGGATGAGCTACAACTCGCCCAAAACATGTTGGAGTGGAAAGCGTAGGTGACCCGTGCCGCTGGGGCATCAGACAGGACTGATCGTCACACAGTTGGGAGGCATTGGAGGAGAAGCCACCAGCGGCTCAATGGGAGTACTTTGGGAACGAGTCGAGACCGACGTCATGACCATGGCAAAGTGATGGAGGAATAGGTTTCTGTTATTTGGGGGCGTGACTACGACATCACTTTGATTCAGAGAATGTTGGCGGAACTACTGCCAAAAAAAGACCGTTAAACATGGACCAGTCTACAGCGGGTAGAGTGCCAGCAAATCTCTGTCAGCCCTGAGGAAGTTCGCGCAAACATCCTCGACAGAAACCCAAGTAAATAGTTTGCGAGGCTGGGTTGCACTTGATGACTGCAGAATCTTCATTGGATGAGATTGCCTGCTGAGAAAATTTCCAAGGGACTGAGCAACATCTACGTACAGGGAAACAGTGAAATGTACATATATTGTGGAGCAACCATGGAACAAGATTTTTTTTTTTCGCCTTTACACTACATAAATGCAAGGAACACCATTGTTTGAATCCAGTCGGTTGTGACTGACGCACCGAACCGAAAAGTGGGACAAGAGCACACTCGACAATGCTTGTCAGGAGCGTCTGCTACGAAAGAGAAGGGAAGGCGGCCTCGTCATCAACGTTGACAGTGACAGTTACAGTGCCATTGGCGGCACCACGCCCCCTACCGCCACGACCGCGACCGCCACGGCCTCTGCCCTCGCCTCTGTCACCACCACCACCACGGCCACGGCCACCACGTGGAGGACGTTCGAAGTGGGCCGCGATCTCGAGGAAGACCTTTTCTTTCTTTTCTGTGCGTGTCTTTGGAGTAGACTTTGTCTAAGGGGGGTCAGGAGCAGGATGGGGAGGATGGGACGAGAGGGTACCTTTCCGGAGAAGTAGGTTTCGCCTTCACCTTTTTCCAGACGGACGGCGCCATCCCAGATGCCGTCTTCTGTGCCTTCGTTTGCCTTGCGAGTCTCGAGCTTTGGGAGGAGAGCGGCCTCCTTTTCTCTCTGCTGGGCGAGATACTGGTCGAGAGTGAGTGTGTTGTCTTCTTCCTCTGGGTCTCGGTCTCTTCTGGGAGCACTTTCTGGTTTCTCGGCGTTGGGGGATTGCTCTTGAGCAGGTTCTTCTGTGGGAGCACCCCAGTCGCCAGAGGTATCTACAGGAGTGGCCCAGTCATTCAAGCCGCCGGATTCTGCTGCGGCGTCGATTGTTGCGGCTTCTTCTACTTTGAGCTCAGCGTTGCCGTCATCGCCACCCCATCCGTTGTGTATTTTCTTATCGGAGTCGCTGAAGGGGGATGAGGGAGCGATCGAAGGGATGGAAGGAGACGCACGTCTTTCCGGTGGCGCTATGCCTATCAAAGGTACGGCCTCTGCCACGGTTGCCACCACGGCCTCTGCCGCGGCCCTCTCTGCGTTCGCCGTCGGCTGCGGGGAGAGGATGAGGCGAGGAAGGGAAAGAAAGGGAGAGAGGACTGACGCCGTCTCTGTTTGGTGTCTGAGGCCACAGGGGGGTCCTCGGAGGAGGGGGGTTCGCGATCAGTGTTTTGGCGTGAGCCACCACGCTGGTAGTATTTGCCGCCACGCGCGGCGGGGCCACCCCTGCCACGCTTTGCGGAGGCAGAGGGCTGCTGGGGAGGAGGAGCGGGTGCAGCGGGGGGAGGGGGGGAATGGGGACGGGCATCGTCCTCTGGGGAGGGGTTGGATGTGAGGGGGGTAAGGGAAGAAGGAGAAGAAGGAAAGACTGACCGTCGAGGAGGGCAAACGGGTTTCGAGTGGCCACCGACATGGTGGAGGGCAGCTCAGAGGCGTCCAGACTGACGGCCTCACCCGTACCACCGCTCTCCGGGGTCCCACTCAGCCACCCACCCAGTGCTGTACAGTTTTTGCCACAAAACCACCCCGCCATTTCAAACTCCGCATCAACAGGTCTGTTTCTCTCGCTGGTGTCCCGTCCGTCGTCGTGCTCACCCTCCCCACAGCCTCCAAAAGCATCTCGATGACGACCAGTCCCCCTCTTGCAGGACGGGGCCGGTCGAGGACCTTGAGACCGTTGTTCGGCTGGAGAGGGAAGCGGATGGGACTTGGGTGCGGTGTCTCCGTTGGATGGCCGTTTGGATGGTCTTTCGTGTGGATCCCATCGCAATGTCTCGTTGTACATGCGCGCTGTAATATTTTGAAATGTGTGAATTCCATCTTTGTCGGCTACTCCCATGTCCCCACGAAGAATGGACATCTCCTCCCTCCTCCGCGACCCGTCCCCGCCCCCCGACGACACCCACGCCCCCCGACGCACCGACAGACCCCGCACCATCGACGCCCTCCTCCACCACCCGCCCGCCTCTCTCCTCTCCATCCTCAACACCAGAGACTCCCGTCCCTCACTCCCCGACGCCCCACATCAGCACCCCCTCCGCACCCCCAGTGCCCCCCACCCAAACTACTATCCCTCCCTCGCCACTCCCGCTGACCATGCACACCCACGCCCCCCCTTCCTGGGCCTCGACGCACTCGTCCACGTCGCTTCCGAAGAACGTCGAAGAATCACCGCCGTCTCTGCATCCTCTCCACCAGACAGAGACTCCGAGAGAGACCTCCTTGCACCCCACTTGGATCGCGACCGCTTCACTGAACGAGACCGTCCCCACTCCTCCCTCGTTCACGACCATGATCGGTCCTCAAGGCACTTCACCCATCCCCTTGCTTCTTATCCCGCACCCATCCGCCGCCATCCCGATCTCCCTTCTCCCCTCCAAGACAACTCCAGACCCTATAAACGCGCTCGTGACGCCGGCCCCCCCTCACCCCCTCGTTCCCCGTCTCCGGATCCCAGGTTCCCTCTCGTCCCAGCTCCACTCACGTCTCCAAGCACCCGTCACCACCCATCGGCTAGCCCAACCAACAATTACCCGACCCTGCGACGGCAACCCATCGAATCCACCCACTCCGCACCAGCTCTCTTGCCTGGCCCCGTCAACGACACTCGTGCCATTCCTCATCCACCTCCCCTCTCTCTCCAACACACGTCTCCATTCTTACACTCACTCCAACCCTCTCAACTCCCCATCCATTCGTCTCCTCGCAACAATTCTCCTCACCGCCATTCCCCCCAACATCTTCGTTCGCAACACCTTTCTTCCTCAATCCAGACGAGCTCCCTTATACCCGCATCTACAGAGGCCGACCCCATGTCTCTACGGTATGGCTATGGTCCAAGGATGGTAGGGGGTATCGAAGTACTCTCCAATGACCCACCCTCCATAAGAGACCTGCCAAGAACCGATCCCTCAAACTACCAGAGTCCACGACGCGATATGTCCACAGAACGGTTTGTATCCGAGTCGCGCGCGGAACATGCTAGGCACGAACCCCCGCAGTTGTCCCCTCTCCCGGGGTGGGCCTTTTCGCCGGACCATGATAGACATCACGTAAAGGTGTTTTCCCACCAGGCAGAGGGTCAAGAGAGTGTGTTACTTCGAGAGCGGGTACGATTACGTCCTTCCCATTCGCCACTGGCCGGCGCCATGGCGGACAACAGCAAAAGTATGGGCATGGCTGCAACGGTGGCTGACTTTTCTGCACCACCTCCCTCTGAGCGCCACCCAATCCGCGTTTGGGAAGAGCAACCAACACCTCGTGAGACATCTCGACACGTCTCGCCGGTACACATGCCAGACGTCATATATGGCCCTGCGGAAGGACTCGCGTTGTTGGGAGCAAGTGAAAGCAGGCATAGTGAGCGACTAGCCAAAGGCGATCGGGAAACTGAGTTACGGCAAGATGTGAAAGATGGTGTGCTGCCCCCTCCAAATCATCTTTCATTCGCGCTGGCTCAATGCCATTTTCTTAGTCCCTATCTCTCCACCATCCACTCGCAAGGAGCCGTCACCGCTTCGTGCCCCAACTTCATTGTTTGACTTGCGAACACCAAATGAAGGAAGCCGTGTCGATCCTCCACCTCTATTACCGACTCCAATGCAGCCCCAGCCAGCCGTACAATCTGAGCCTCAACCACACCCTCCGCAAGCCTCGCTTCCGAACTCTCCCACCCCACGTGCGACAGCTTCTCCCGTCCTCGATCTTCACCTCGAGAATTTTGAGACCCACTCTGAACTTCAGCCCGAACGTCCTAATACACAAGTAGACGTGAGCACCAGTGGAGGGGGAGGCGTACCTCCACCCTCATTCCCTCTCGCGTCCTCCGCGCCACTATTAGGCAATGCAAAGCTGATGCCAGAGGTCATGGACATGGGCGATGTCCTCATGGCTAATCCACTTCCTCGCCAGCCGTCTCCGGAACCTGCTCAACCTGTGCTAGCCAAGGAACCGGGGACGTTTGAAATATCAACGCATTCAGCCCATGCCAGCGTTTCCCAAAGCACAAGTAGGAGCCCCTCCCAACAACCCCTCCCAATACTCTTGATCGCTAAAGACGGGCAAGATGCACCTCCTGAGGACATACTGATCTCCCCGCCCATCCAGCCAGGGTCACCTTCTCGCCGGTCTCTCGAGCCAGAGTATACATCCGAACGAGAACCATCGGTTTCGGAGCAAACCATGATGGATGTTGATGATGAACTTTTGAGTCTTGTCGAAGACCGTCCTGTTCGTGCCGTCTCTACGATGCCAAAGGTGCAAATCGAGTCGAGGTTGTCCCTGCCGACCACGGTTGCCCAGGGTACCAGCGCAAGCGCTGAACAGGGCTGGAGCGAAGCTACTGATGTTCCGTCATTGGCACGGCCTTCCCAGCCCGCCCCCAAAGGTCCTCTTCTTACGACAGACGAGGAGAAAGATCGAGCGTCTATTCCCCCTCCAGCAGCAGCACGCAACAAGAAAGTTGAAAAGGACAAGACCATTCTGTCCGCTGGTACAGGGACCGGAAGCAGAAAGAAAAAAGACGGAACATCAAAAGTGCGTATATCGCATTTCATTACGCAACCGACCAGTCCTGAAGTTGCTTTCTCCAATCAGCCTCCCGCTAAACCAAAACAGCCTTCCAAACCACGAGCTAAACCCGTTCCTAAATCTAAATGCAAACCCACTATTGCGGACACCTCTTTGAAAGGTAGCATCTCCAAAGGGGCACTGAGCGTTGATGAACGGTCGCGCTCTACCTCTGTCATCCCGGGTGCTGTGGATGAGGTTGTCCCAGAACCAGAGGCAGACGAGAGCGACAAAGAGGACGACAAGCTCTACTGTGTATGCAAGACGCGGTACGACGAAGACCGAATGATGATTGCGTGTGATCGGTGAGTATCATAATAGATCACAAAGATTCGTATACAACTCCAGCCACGACTTAGTTGCGATGAATGGTTCCACACATTGTGCGTCAACATGCCTGACCTAGAAATCGATCTCGTTGATCAATTCATATGTCCTCCATGCATCCAAAGTAGGTGTCTGCTGTCTTGTATGCTCTCAGTAATTTGTTGAGTTTATACGTATTGCCTCAGAACATCCACATCTGCGGACGACGTGGAAACGGCGATGTCTCTTTGGACTCCAGCACGAGAATCCTTTGTCAGTCGAAGCATGTCACAAGCCGTCGCGTGGCGCGTTCTCAAAATATTGCTCCGACGACTGTGGTATCAAGTACATGCGAGCACGCATTGCACACTGGGAGAAATCGGGCGGTGTGCGCGGTCTGTTATGGGAGAGTGTCAAGAATGTCGCAAAACGGGAAGGTGTAGTGGTCTGCGTCGAGACGAACGTGGCAAGTCCCCCTAGAATGATGGACGTTGACAGCAATAACTCGGAGCACAAACCTCTCGACTCTGCAGCGAAGCGAAGGGCCAAACGCGAAGTTGCTCGCCTAAATACACGCCTCGACGAGGTGGTCAAAGAGCGCGAGTTCATGAAGCGTGAATTGGACATGGTGATGTGGCGCGAGAAAGTGGTGGAACTTGCTTCTGAGAGAGCAGAAAAGGTGGACGAGTGTGGATGGGATCAAAGACTCTGCTTTGGTGAGGAGGAATGGGCAGACTTTGGTGAGGAGGTGTTGGAGAGCTATGAGGACCGCGTGAAGGTGGAATCGGGAGATGACGGCATGTCTCTTGATGCCGTCTCTGCCATGCATGGAGAATGGTGGTGTACTGGCAAGAAGAAATGCGAGCGTCACGCGGGGTAAGCCTTCCCACTTGGTTCCTTGTTCACCCGTTTGATAGCTTTCCAGTTGGCAGAAGCTTCGTACTGCAGAAGTTTCGTTCGACAAAGAGACGAAAGAAGGGATTTTGCTCAAACTTACGACGCGCGAGCGCGAGATACGTAAATGCATTGAAGACATACTCTATCCACAGCCAACCGGCACTTTGCAAGCTGTGTCCGAAGTCCCAGACCGAGAAGTTCAGCTTAATGGGTCTGAGAAATCCCCTTCCAAAGACCACGTCTCAGAAAGGGTGAAAAAAAGGTTACCGTAGCTGCGTATAACGTACTTAGTACTACACCCTTTTGATCCCGCATTGGGGTAACCATTGTGTCCCAATTTCCTTTTGGCTATAGAATGCGCGACCAGATCAACGCAATAACCGTGTTCCCGTCAATACCCATCTCCCTCGCCTCCTTCTTTACAGAACCCCTTCTGCTCATACAAAACCTTTGCCTTGAAATCCTCGCGGGCTTTCTTCTTGGCAATGTCGTTCTTGTGATATGGATCCAGAAGTTGATAATCGACTTGTCGTATTGGGACATCGTCCTCTTGATCGAGGTCCTAGGTAGACAAAGTAATCGGCAGACCATACGAGAACATGCGTACTGGCAGCCGTACGATTTCGCCCAATAATACCACATTCTCCCCTCGAATGAGGAAGAGGCCGTGCCAGTGCTCCGCAAATGCGTTACCATGGTATATCCGTTCGACGGTATCTTCAAGTACAAGGTTTGCTGTTGCCAAAAACGCTGAGAATCAGCAATAAAACCAGGCATGTTCTGTCCAACTCACCAAATTGATCGTAAGAGCGCAATACACCATGCAACTTTCGACCGTCTCTGAGGACCACCAGCATCTTTCCTAAGCCGGAGTATCATAAACGGAGCAAAGTAATTATGGAGATGGCTCAGGGTGTTGGTTGGTGTGGAGTTGACTCGGCAGACGTACTGTCCACGCAATCTACCAGGGATCCCGATGTCGTGAATGGGATGAGTGAATCCATGAGTCTCCCGTGCTGCTCCCAGGCAGCCAATAAGTAGAGAAAAAAGACAAAAGGAACGGCCAGTAATTATTTGGATGGTGCTGATTTGCGTGTTGAAGACGTTCTCCACGTCCAAGATTAGTAGCAGCTGTGAGCGCTCTTCCCGGAGAGAGCACATTATATACCATATTTAGAGGTGTTGTCACCAAGCTGATATGGCCGAGTCGTTAAGGCGAGTGATTTGAATCCACATCATCACTTGGGCATTGCCCGCGTAGGTTCAAATCCTGCTGTCAGCGAATTTTTTTCAAGACGTTGTGAAACTCGCTTGAGTTCGGCGTCGGTGGACTGCCCCGTCACTGATCTGATATCCACGATTTCACTGTTTCGAGATCATCCATGATAGAGACGATCTATATTGCTAGGCATGGTAAGTCTCTTACCGCTTGTACTTCCTTTTAGACATACAATTGCCTCACAGGCTTTAGAACTAACTGGGTGACCTCAAACTGGTCAGTAGAGGGTTGTAGTATTACAACCGACATTTCACACCCGAACCATGGTATAGGACAACCCCGACAAGTCTTGCCAGAGATCCTCCTCTGGCTGGGTACGGAGAAGTAAGAGAGTCAATCTTCCGTTCTGTCAATCCTACATGCTACCTCACAGGCTCAAGCTCTAGAGTGTTAGAACTTTTCACATTTCTGTCTTGCTAATCGTCGACGCCTTTCACATACGTCATCCGAATGCCATTCCTTACATTTACCTTAGATTCCTTCATACAAGTTGGAACTCTATTCTCATATATAAGGACTGCGTTTCGCTCGTGTATTCCCTACTTTCGGAATAGTTACTCGTTCGTCAGAATTGTGATTCGCTTTGGGTCGCCTCTGTTCGTTACCTAACATTATTCCGAAAGTCCTCTACCCAACCCTTATCACTATTCTACACACTCGATTCACTTTGCCTTTCGTTGACAAGCTCCTTGCGACGACTGTCTACAGCCACCACCTTCCCGATTTCGTGTCTCCATGACTGATCTGAATCCAAACACATCCTTCACGACTTGGAGAGGTGTTGAACCCCCATCGCCGGCCTCTGTATCGCCCGCACACTCCTCTGCCCGTATGGAGCTAGATTCCGCTGATGCGAGGCAACCTGCCGGCCCGCAACCAACCTTCGACGACCTGTATCGCGAGTGGTACCTCACTCACCAGCGTAGCCCTCTTCTTGCAGGCCCTCCTCCCGCCCCTGTCGCACACGTCGCTGCTGAAGGACACCCCCCGCACGCCAAGCCATCAAGGGGGATCGGTAAATCGCTCGCCGCCAAACCTGACGCATTTGATGGCAATAAGGAGAAGTATGTTCAATGGTGGCGGACCGTCGAGCTGTACCTCGCCGGGTTCGAAACTGAACCTAACGATCGACAGAAGATCCTTATCGTACTCTCGTACATGAAGGGTAACAATGCTGCCGGTGTAAAACAGATAGATGGTCTAGGACCAAGGGGGGGAAGTGTCAAGGGGAGCGAGTAAGCTCGTCCCTAAGGGTTCTAGAGTAGGGTGGTTAGTCGATTAGGGTTGCTGCGACAAACCTGAGCGA
>JBBPSX010000182.1:0-12730 GCA_038093815.1 Neoboletus cf. brunneissimus | reverse complement strand
AAATGTCCAATACCTTTTGCCTGTAGTCGGGCCGAGCTTTGAAGACGTCTGCGCCATAGGACAAAAAGTTGTCCAGAGAGGGAAGCATTTCTACACAGACGACGTCGCTAAGTAACGCATTCGGTCGATGATGGCATGACAACAGTGCTCACCGTCCAAAAAGTCGACGGCGTCCGACTTGAAGAGTCCATACGTCAGCTCAAATATGGGCCACATATTCGGCGAGATGGAAGCAAGCTTGAACGTCAGGTTATCAACCAACTCGTACATGTTGTCGAACAAATCTAAGGATCACGGATCAGCAGGGCAAAGGAGCTGTCGTTCATCGTCGAGGACCCACCAATCAGCTTGTTCTCCAATGTGAACCGAATGATGGGTATCACCACTTCTTGCACCTGCCTCAAGATTTCCTGATTAGAATCTACCGAGGACACGATCTACGCATGAATTTCCGCGTCAAGGCAACGCCAAGGCCAAATACGAGGCAAACCTACCGTGCCGATCGTCTTCGCCACGCCCATCGCGCCGTACACCTTGTCCTCGTCAGTGTCCAACAACGTGTCGACGTCCACATTATCCAAGCCAGTTTCACTCGCCTGCGCCAACCCCTCCCTTGCCAGACGTAGATATGACTCACACTTCCCGCGTCCTCACGTCAGCAAATGACGTTGTCATCACCAAAAAGAGACATGGATTACCCACCAATCTGCTCGTCAACTCCGTCGCAACAGGAAGGAGCTCGTCCTGGAACTGCTCGACCATGGATTCCATCGAGCTGTTGAGAAGATCAAGATCCGTCTCGTCGGAGAGTTTGAGGAGACCTATAATGGTATTCAGCGCTTCCGTTCCATGACTCTGTTGTAAGGAGAGACGCACGTCGAATGACCTCGCCGACGCGCGACGAAACGACGTTCCGCACTGCATAACAGGTTCATCATGACGAGATCTTGTCCCGATCACGAGTGTGACGTACCCGATTCGTAGGCAACGACCATGTGTGTGAGTGCCAACGCTGCCTGAACGCGGACCGGAAGTTCAGAGTCATCGAGAGCGCTCGCCACTGCGTTCGAGTGCTTCGCCAAGTTCTTGGGAGGAAAGGGATGTCATCATCGACACAAACGAAAAGATGGTGTGAGGCCCACCTCGGGGTTACTCCATTCGAGGTTATGCTTCACGACCGTTCCAACCACCTCGCAAGCCTGTGCCATTCGTTAGCACCAGGGAGGGGACCAAGTATCAACTCACGATAGCGCGCATATATGGCTCGCTGGCAGTAAATTCGGGAAGAACATGTTGCACCATGAACTCCTCCATGTTCCCCTTGACCTCGGGATGGCGCATGATGAACGGGCCAAGTGCAGATGTGATGTTCAACGCCCCGAATTTTTGAGATGGCGCCGCATTGCTGGAGCAGGACACATTCATGAGCTCGAACCGGTACGAAAAGGTCAGGGCACTCACGAACGGAGAATGTTATTCACAAGATTAAGCATGGGCAAAAATGCAATCTTGGTTCGAACGCTTGCCAAGGTGAGGATGAACGAGGTTGCACCAGACACGGGAGACGACACGTTTTCGTATTCGTCTGCGCCACGTTATCAGACCGGGCCCCAGTTTCACTTTGAAAAACCTCGAACGTACCCACGGAGGCCCGGACATACTCGACGGGATCAGATTCCCAGAGTTCCTGATTGGCAGGTGTGAAACAGAGATGAGGGAAGACAAAGTTTGCAACGAGGTTGTCAGCATGAGGTTTCAACAGAATCCAGGTAGACTTTGGTTTGATACTCGAGGGGGGTTAGCTGAGACGAACAACATACATCATGAAGCATACCATGCAGTGAAGAATTGGAAGATCTGATACTGGCATTTCTTTGACAGCCATGCTTGCTTGGACACGTACAACTCGACTTGATGAAGATACACCTTGAAAATCTCGGGCGCAAACGCTGTGACAAAGTGATTGGCAAACGCTCCGTACTCCTTTTGCATCGGAGATGGGAGTTGCGAAGGGTTCCCAAACCTATGTTGTTTCGCATATCAGTCCATGAAACTCGGATCGCGTTCGATAATGCCCAACCTCTGGAACAGTCTGCCCAGCGTTGCATACGCCCATTTCTTGGCCTTCCACCACTCGGACTTTTCCCTCTCTTCCTCATTTTCGGGGACGGCATTGCCTGGAAGCGCGAGATTGACGACTTGGAAGAGAAGTCGACCCCAAGGCACGAGGCTTTCGGGACTTTGTTGATGTACACTTAGATTGACGATGATGGATGTCCTGTACGTCTTCAGAATAAGGTGCAACATCGACGGGATTTCCTGAGCCGACGAAGGCGGCGTGTTCAACATCCCACCCGCAACGGTGGCGAGGGTCGGGAAGAGCTTTTCTACGATGAGAGGGAGGTAATCCTTGCTCTGCCGATACCTACACAACCCGATCAGCGATGGCGCGCACGAAACGACCCCCTTCGCTCACCTGAACGCACGTACACATTCCAGCGCCGCAACACACCCCGCACCGACCTCGCGAATGTCCCCACTATGCAACAACGCATTCACGCTCTCCAACAACCCCGCCCATCGGTCCGGAAAATCATGCGAAATGAGATCCTTGAGGGTAGTACCGAGCTGAACTGTGATCGTCCTCGAAGGTGAGCCAGCGAGCACGCGCAGGATGGTGGATTTCAACGCGTCGCGATCAGATGGCGCGATCGGGACTTGTTCGGGACGTGTCCCGGGGGTGTCGAGAATGTACGAGGTGTGAACACGGTTTTTGAGGTAGACGGAACACGCTTGACGGGTGGAGCTGGATGGAGGGTGAGCGTTGCGCTGCGGAGAGAGACACGCGTTGGGCGACGTACAGATCGACGCTATCAGATGCAATGATTTGCAAGATGGCCGCCACCATGCCCTCTTGTGCACCGATCTACGACAACGAGGGCGGGATCTAGGTCACTGTCGACGCACGAACGTGGCCCTCGACACACCTTGCGAATCTGGAGCTCGCCCGCTTTCTGGATATTGGGATCGGCATTGTAGGTGGTGGCGAAGAGATTTGCGAGTACTTGGAGGTCCATTGTTGGCACAAAAAAAAAGAAAAAGAAAGGCGGCGCGCAATCACCGCTGTACGCGTAGTTGGTAAAGAGAAGAAGGAAAACAAAAGGCAGACGAGGGTCGTCAAGGTTCGTGAACAAGAGCGTCCCTCCTTAAATTTGGTCAACACGCGTTTCGCGTCTGATTACTTCCGTCACCATCTATGGTACACCAGACCCGTCCTCAGGGGTCACCTCAAGACGTATCCAACAGGTATCTCCACGTTCCGAACAAGATGTTCACCATGAACCCAATCACAATGCCCAGCTGCGTCTTGCGTCTGAAACACAGCAAAGGTTAACCAGAACAGCCGTCGGAACGGGTAGCAACGTACGGGAAAATGACGTTTTCTGTAGGCTGGACCTCGCTCCCATCGTTCCAAAAAGCGGCAGGCTTGGCGTCACGAAGGAAGAACAAGGGCAAGATGGGGAAGAAAAACCCCATGACGATGCCCCGTAGAATCATACTCTGCGCCGACGTCTGAACGAGGGGTGCATTGCCTACACTATCGATGGAGTCGATCCACTGCTCTTCCAACGCACGCGCATGCTCGTCATCTACCGAAACAGATCAAGTTCAGCCGACCCAAAATACAAAAAGTTACATACAATCCTCGTCGTTTTCAAACTCGATGTCGAGATAGTTCGACGACGACTGGCTATGAAATTGCCTTCGAAAGTTGGATATATCCTCCTCTGAAAACCCGGCTGCGACTAGACGGTCAAAACCACGCAGTGGTCGGAGTTGCGCTTCCTATCCGTGTTGTTCGTGAACAGCCCCACCACACCAAGCGCCCATGCATACCTGCGGCTTGTCCTCAGTTTCCGTTCCTGGATCGAGTTTGGGCCCAACGGAACAATGCAGCCAGGTGATGATATGGGGTTGCGAGGATGGAGATGTGTCATTGGACGACGGCGTCTTCGCACGCAACTGTCGTTCCTCCAGCGTGCTCAGCCAAGAATGCAGCAGGGTACCATCCGTGAGCAGTCTTCCAGCGTGTATCAACCTCAACCGCCGGTCCTTCAACTGTGGGCGTGCAGCGACGATCTGATGTCCTGTTCAGAGAGACGCTCCGGTTTCCAGCGAGCCACACACCTTGGTCTTGACGTCCCGGACAGCGTCCGTGCTCGTCACGAGCAGGACCAGGTCTGGGATGCCCTCCGTAAAACGGATTGTCAAGTTCCTAGCAGACGGTTCGCCATCGAGTTCTGGGTCTATCGCGCGTTGTTTTCCCTTTGCCTTTTCGCTGAGCATGGCACCGATTTCGGGTGTTTTCTCACCCGAGCCCGTCGTACAGTATCGGTGGCTGTGTAATACAGCACTCCTCAGCAATGGCGTGGGAAAACAACCTCTTCACTTGACCACCATGCCCCGCGCAGAAGGCAAGTCCTTGTGTTATCTATCCCATTCACCCGCTGATCATGTCTTCCAGTCGGAACACCAAAGTACTTGGCAAACAAGATGAAGTCGAAGGGCCTACAGCGCCTTCGATGGTACTGCCAAGTCTGCCAGAAACAGTGCAGAGACGAGAACGGTTTCAAATGCCACGCCCAATCCGAGGCCCATCTCCGCCAGATGCTCGTCGTCGGCGAGAACGCCGGAAGACACATCGCCGATTTCTCGAGCCAGTTCCAACACGACTTTGTCCAACTCCTTTCTCGGAGGTGCGTCCGAACGCCCATCTCGACATCACGTCATTAACGATCGCGCGTCATTGCTCAGGTTTGGAACTAAACGGGTGTTTGCGAATCGAGTGTACCAGGAGTTCATCCAAGACAAGAGCCATCTCCACATGAACGCCACCCGCTGGGTCACCCTCACAGAATTCGTTAAACATCTCGGTCGTTCGGGGATCGCTCGCGTCGACGAAACGGACAAGGGCTGGTTCATGGCGTGGATCGACAACTCGCCAAAGGCGCTCGCGAAGCAGGAGGCCTCGCTGAAGAAGGAGCGCGCGACCATGTCTGACGAGCAACGCGAGCGGCTATTGATCGCAGAACAGATCGAGAGGGCAAATGCGGAGGCTGGGACGTCATCGGGGTCAGCCTCGCCACCCGTCGAAGAACAGGGTCTACAACGGGACGACACTGCCGAGAAAGTCGTCCTATCACTCTCTATGAAGTCCATCGTGCCCGCGACGAGCACACCCGCAGCCGCCATGGGGGGATTGAAACTCAATCCCCTAAAACCAGGGGTCAATCCGTTGAAGCGCCCCAATGTCTTCAAGACGTCCGCCATTTCCAAATCCTCGGATCATCCCGATGCCAGCAACGACAAGAAGCGGCCGGCTTCTGCAATGTCCGCTGCGGAACGTCTGATTTTGGAAGAACAGGAACGGAAACGACGACGGATGGAGAGGGAGGGAGTTGTATCCTAATATTGTATCGTATTTTTATATCCGTTTTTCCCCTTCGCGTGCGAACGGCATTCGTTCTTAAACGCGCGCCTAGGAAAAACAACTAGTAGTGGAATCGCTTGGTCTGAATACATTAGAGTGTATGTGATCGTTTTCGCACATCCGGGCTGCCCCCAAGTGGAAAGCGTGTCCGGTGACCGACTCTGCCGACCAGACAAGTCACCGGCGGTGCCAAACTGAGTGTCGCCAGCAAGACAGTTACCCCAAGAGATGATGGTCCTGCATCCTAAAAAGTGTCGTAGTGCATGTCATCAAAACGTGTCACAACCCACACGCCTTGAGGCTTGTGAGATTTTTTTCCCAACGTTCGCGATCGTACGATACGAATGTCCCGAAATCTCACCCAACGATGCTGATAGGCTGATAACCAAAACTCACGATCCGTCAAAGTAGGGGCTCGTCAATGTTCATAAGGTACAACACGAAACAGAGTCCATAAAGATCACGGCTTGATACATGGATGGATCTGCTCAGACACTTAGCAGCACATCTCGCAAGGGCAGCCTAGATTGTTGCGTCGTCAGCGAGGCACCACATCACTGCGGGAAAGACGTACAGACGATGTCCGCAGCGCACTCGCAGCACTCCTGTAAAGGATGTCAGGGGGGGGAGTTAGGGGTAAACAATTGGCATCGTGTACCTTGCAGCATTCTGTGTTTGATGCCCGTCCGTCAGCCCGTCATGTCTCGGAAAACCCACTGGGAAAATTACGCACCAAAGCAGAGGAAGCACTCGAGCGCGGCCAAGAAGCAGTCCTGGTGGCGTAACAGAACGTCAGAGACATGTCATTTTCGAGTGGTCGGATGATATACCTTGCCAGCACCACCACCACGGAGACGCTTGGCGTGGTGTTCTTGGTGGTTGTGCGCGGGAGCGGGGTTCGTCACGCCTGCCAAGGCTGTTTGCAAGGTCGCCGCGGAGGGGAACAGAGACTGGACGTACTCATTTGGATGGCAGCCTGGGGCTGGTTAACGGTAGTTTTGTTGGTGGGCTCCATCGACTTTCTTGCTTGTGAGGGTGCGGGGGTGAGGAGAGGAGAAGAAGGAAGCGAGGCGAGGCATGTTAAATACGTTTCGGTGTCGTAGGTGCGCAGGGGAGTCGATCCACGTGCTTGTAATTGCCAAACGAGGTAGCGCCACTCGTATGAGCCGACATCCTCGGCAGCGTAGACACCAATCAATCATCTCACCGGGGCTTTCTCTTCTGCAGAGATATCTATGGATACCCACCGCTCGGAGGTTGTTGTCACCTCGCTCCACCTTCGGAGACGGCGACCGGGTATTTGCCAAATAACAAACATGTCTGACTCGAACGTGCCTCATCAAAGACCGACGCACGCGTGTCTCTTGCCCAACGCAACATCGCGAGGCGTAATGACACTCTGCCGGGTAACGAGAGCGAATGCTTCGCCTACCCACCCCCACAAATTACTCCGAACTTGTGTTCTCATCAGAAAAAGCAGAGTCGTATCAGGTAATGGGCGGGGTGCGAGTAGATAGCGATCGTGGATATAATTGGTCTCCTGGGAATTTCCGACTAACTCCGAGGCAACATTACTAGTTTCTTGACCGGGTATATACTGGAGGACGGTGGTGGAGGACGACGGAATCGGGTCTTGTGATTTCGATCGTCGGAGGCGTCGACTCGCTTCTCTGATCACGCACATACTGACTATGTCGCCAGCATGACGAGGAGCATCTCCAACTGCAAATGCGATCTCAGCGCTCGGGAAATGATGACTCGCTATTGCACGTTGCAGTCTAAAACGACAACGAGGCAAAAACCTCGCCACGATGTGGGATCATGCCACCGCCTGCGTGATTTTTTACTGTCTGCGAAGCGCGGTCATAAGCCAAAAGGCCGATAAAGATATGAATGAATTCCCTTTTTACCCCGAATCTCTACCGGGCAAACAACAGACCGACTGCAGCCACACAGAATCGTACACTTTCACATCGATCGTCTGAGTGTACTGATTAGGAGGCTGCGTCGAGCCCGAGGGCTGTTCAGAAGCCCGTCGATGCACAAGAAGGTGATGGGATCTGGACTCATTTCGCTGTAATCCAGCAAAGAATTGGAGAAAGGTCAAAATCACACCGCTTGCGTCCCGTACCAGTACGCCCCCACCCATATGCTCGAAGTGTCGCTCGGGCCGCATCCCCAACGGTTGTCGAGCAAAATCGTTCCGATGAAATTCTTTTCCAAGACATCGCTGTAGACTTTACCAAGCCGGATTTTCGTGTGGAGTTGTCGGTTGCGAAGATGACGCTCTTCAAAAGTCATATTTGCTTGACTGCTGGCACCTGCAGCTGACAGCTCCCGGGCACAGGGCACCACAGTACGCCACAATGCTCAAGTGACAGACACCGATACGTACAAGGGCGTCCGGCTACCCTTTACAGGTGGAAATGCGGAGCGTGTCACTCATCCAATCTTGACAACTGATTGTTGCCGAATGCGCAGGTGCAGCGGCTGGTATCCAAGGGTCCAGGAGACTTGTGAATTTTTCTCTGGGAGCAAGAGAACGCGGACCACGGCCCTGGGGTTTCTGGCCTACGCCTTCGCGGCTGATTGTATGTCAGTAACAGTACATATTTCAAACTTGGCCAAGTTGACAATGCTGTACGGAATCTGCCCCTGGTTATGTGACTGGCGGTGATCAAATGCTGATGACAGGGGATCAATCGGTCATTGCCATACCCCTTAAGTAGCAGTCACTATATTGCCACCGGCCAAGATTTATACCAGCTCTCAGAAACGCTGCGCACCCGAGACAAGTATCCCATGGGAGACTTTTCGAGTACGACCGTCTACGCTCTCCAGAGCCTCTTTGTTAAGAGGGCAGTTCAAGGCCAGGCGCGTCTGACCCTTTCAGTACACCACTCGGCGCGAATGTTCATTATTTTGCTTCTTCAAGGGCGGCCTTCTGACCGGTCAAAATCCAACTGCGTACAACACCGCAGACCCCTTGAGGCTATGGGTCATTCAACTCGGTGCGTCAACGTCACGCCTTTGCATTTTTATTTTACTTCGTTGGCACTCATTCGTGGATAGGTGTCATTCTCATGATGGCGCAGCTGCTTGGTTTGATTCTGGGAAAGATCAGACAGCCCCGTGTCATCGCCGAGATCCTCGGAGGCATCCTACTTGGTAATCTAACTTGCGGTGCTCGTTCATTCGGGGCAATCTGACCCTACGTTCAAGGTCCCACTGCGTTCGGACGGATTCCTGGTTTTACGAACCACATTTTCCCTGCAAACTCGATTCCATTTCTATCCCTCACTGCCAATATCGGACTCTGTCTCTTCCTGTTCATCATCGGCCTTGAAATCGACCCTAGTGTGCTTCGACGAAATGCCCGTTTGTCGGCCGTGGTCTCTCTCGCAGGTGTGGTTTTTCCGTTTGCCATCGGATGCGGCATATCTGTCGCAATATACCACAACTTCATTGGATCGTCCACGAGCTTCAATTACTTCATGCTCTTCATTGGCGTGTCATTCTCCATCACTGCTTTCCCCGTCCTCTGTCGCATTCTCTCCGCGCTCAAGCTGCTGGATACGACCGTCGGCCTTATCGCGCTATCCGCAGGCGTCGCCAACGATGTCATTGGCTGGAGTCTGCTTGCGTTGGCTGTGGCGTTTGTGAACGCGACGTCTGGTCTTTCTGCCTTGTGGACGTTCCTCACTTGCGTCGCGTACACCTTATTCCTGCTCTTCCCGACCAGATGGGCATTGCGTTGGTTAGCAAGGAAAACGGGAAGCACCGTTCATGGTCCTACCGTGTTTTATATGTCGGTCGTCATGCTCATCCTTTGGGGCTCCGCCTTTTTCACCGACATCGTCGGTGTGAACGCAATCTTTGGTGCGTTTGGATTCAGCAGTTTTGATTCATTGTGTGTTCATTCGCGACACGTTCACCTTGCAGGCGCATTCGTCGTCGGCGTTATCGTTCCCCGTGAGGGAGGCATATCCATTGCCTTTGTAGAAAAGCTCGAAGACATGGTTCAAATCATTTTCCTCCCCCTCGTAAGTAAAAATAAAAACAAGCACCACTCCGCTTTTCTCAACGTGCGTAGTACTTTACAATGTCCGGACTCAACACGAACTTGGGATTGATCAATACTGGTACGTGTCGGTCTCACAACGTGTGTGCACATGCCGAAATATTCGGCCAGGGACTGCATGGGGATTTGTCTTTGCCATCGCCACTCTCGATTTCACTGGTAAATTCACTGGTTGCACACTCGCATCGAAGGCGCTTGGTTTCAATTGGCGTGAAGCTACTGCCGTCGGTTCACTCATGAGTTGTAAAGGGTATGCTTCACTCGGACGACCGCCTCTCATAGCTTATCGTCTTTGTAGTTTGGTGGAATTGATCGTCCTCAACGTCGGGCTGTCTGCAGGAATCCTTACCCGACAAGTGTTCTCCATGTTTGTCTTGGAAGCGTTGATTCTCACGTTTATGACAACTCCTCTCGTCAACCTTATCTATCCACCCAAACACCGCACATTTGGACTTGGCACTGGCATCGCTCATACGACGGCCAAGGGTGACAAGCAGAGAGAGGAATCCAGCAGCGATGGTTCTATGGTCGTTGATGATGAAGCCTGGCGGCACCGATTTACTGTGGTGCTCGACAAATTCAATCACATGCCTGGTATCATGGCGCTCACGAAACTGGTCCTACCTCCCACTTCCGAGGATCCAGCGTCTCGGGTCGGACAACCGCGGAAGACCGCTGTGAATGCGCTTCGTCTCATCGAGTTGTCGGAACGTACATCGACGATGATGAAGTCTGCAATGACGGAAACGCTGATCAGTACAGATCCTCTGGTTGGCGTCTTCAAGATGTTTGGAGAGGAGAGAGAGATGCCCGTTTCTGCTTCGTTGTCTGTCGTAACGCACAATGAGTGGGCTCACGCTGTGGCAGAACATGCCCAGAGGCATGGTTCGCAACTGGTCCTCATTCCCTGGATTCCGCCTTCGTTGGGTTCAACAGCGGAGACATCTGAACCTGGATCGTCTCAATCCCGTGGAGGAAAACCGGAATCAAACCCGTTCGACACGTTCTTTGGGCTCCCATCCAAGGACAACTCTGCCTCGACGTTGTATTCCCACTTTGTTCGCGGTGTCTTTAGGCAGAGCAAGACAGACGTGGCGCTGTTTGTCGATTTAGGGGATAACGCAGGTACGAATGGTCAACAGCACGTACTATTTCCGTTCTTTGGCGGCGCGGACGATCGGCTCGCACTCGAGTTTGTGGTGCAGTTGTGCACCAACCCGAGGATAAGTGCTACAGTCATTCGCGTCGGGACGAAGTCTGAGCAAGATGAGATTTCGAGGCCTGAATTAGCCGTTATCGACGAAAAGACGGAGCCTGGGTCTCCTGTCACGCCGGTTCGTGTACCTTGGCTCTCGTTCGGATGCTAGGCACTAACTTGGCGCGCCTGACGTGGCGCACTCATCTGATCTCAGTCACTCGCCTTCGCCAACACCGTCTACGTAAAGCCAAACACGGCGTATCTCATAGAATCAGAGGCGGCGGACGACCTGACGTGGTCACGCTACGCATCGCCGACGTTTGAAAAGGATACACACGCACAATTACGATCGGCGCTCTCTCGAATTGAGTTTACGGATCTGTCACATGCACTTCCGCTGCACGCGCTCGTGCAGCAGGCGAGACAGCTCCGTGAGACTCGTCGGCGGTTACTCGTTGTCGCTGGACGCTCGAAACGGTTCGTTCGAGAGGGTCTTGGACAGGAGGTGAAGCAGTTCGTGGAGGAGTGCAAGTATGCGGATCACGAGATGGTGCGGGATACGATTGGGGATGTGGGGACGGCGTTTGTCATGGCGGCTGGGGCACAGAGTGGGGTGATCGTGGTACAGGCGGTGGGGGAGGGTGCGGTGGAGGTGTAATGGGGTCTTCACATACGATACCCACATGTATAGTGTTCTTTTTTCGTCGGTGTTAATCTATCGAATATTTGCATGCGGAGTGTACATACGCTGGAGTCCGTGGATCTGCAGACGTCGAGCCGGACCGCCGGACCGTGGTCACGCCAGCGGTACGTCAAGCGGGTCAATTTTTTGTAGGTCGGGCAGATTATTATCATGAGACAGTGGTGAGTCTAGTTTGAGTTCTACTAGAACTACGACGCGACCACGCGTTTGTGTAGTGCCCTACGAACGTGCATCGCGACACGGGTTCATTCCGACGCTCATCATCATCCACTGGTCTCGACACATTCCAACAGTCGTTGCGGGACGCGTCGCCGGTTTCACGGTGCTAGGTAACATCCCCGGTCCGCTGGGGACAAGGTTCTCGGTTTCTTTCCATCATCTCTCCTAGTAAAAACCCTCCGAACTCGGTGCACATCTGGGATCTGAATCTACCTGTCGTACCCACTGGACTCTCATACACCCACCGAACGCTCGTCCGATCATTTCACCTATCTGGGTCCGAGTTCCAATTCCAGTAACAAAGCGAACAAGCCAGTCCCTACCCCATCCGACTCGCCTTTACAACGATGGCGACGATGGCCCGCAGACTCTTCTTTTCCCGACGTACTGTCGTACTCGTCACCGCCTCCACACTCGGTCTCGCGGGGGGTGGATACTACTATCTCAACTCCGGGCCGGCGTATCCTGCGTCGACCCGGGAGACGAGGCGACCGCCTCCGTCTTGGACGCCCCCTGCGCGACAAGCCATGTTGGATGCACTCGAGCGGAGCGGGAACGTGAGTGGGAGTGGGCTCAAAGAACGGGAGGGCGAGGAAGACGTATTCGACGTATTGATCATCGGAGGCGGGGCGACGGGTGCGGGGGTTGCTGTCGATGCTGCCAGTCGGGGGCTCAGAGTCGCGTTGGTGGAGCGAAACGATTTTAGTTCGGGTATGTTCCACAGACTCCCACTTTCTGTTCCTTTACGCCGGACTTTTGAGGGATCGGCCTTGGTGGTTGTTTTTTCTTTTCTTTTCTTTTTTATTGACTTGATCGTTCGTTGACGTTGATACGAAACGGAAACAAAGGCACGTCATCCAAGTCGACCAAACTTGTCCATGGTGGTGTACGTTATCTACAAAAAGCGGTGATGGAACTGGATTACGAGCAGTACAAGCTCGTACGGGAGGCGTTGCATGAGAGGCGAATATTCCTCCAGACGGCTCCATATCTGTCGCACATGCTTCCGATCATGCTTCCCCTGTACAAGTATGTCCT
>JBBPSX010000179.1:0-12174 GCA_038093815.1 Neoboletus cf. brunneissimus | reverse complement strand
AGCAAAGTGGGAGAGGAAGTGATGACAAGAAGCCCATGAAGCCTTTAAGAAGGCATCTCGGAAAATAGGTGGAAATATTTTTGAGTAGATTCACTGAGGGCGCTGTTCTGAGTGAAGATGGGGGGGGAACTCTGCAAACTCATCCAACTAAACAGGCAACTGTCGGTGTCCTAGAATTTCCTACAGTACTGCTACTGCTAATGGACGGATTTTCACATTCTACAATGATTTGAGCACAGCCGCAATTACTTCGATGCAAACCTGACCCCAAGGGGCCAGGAATATGCTAAGTGAGAGCCATGGGGTGGGAGTCCTGCACGCATGTCACATCCGCATTGGGATCCCAGGTCTTCAATATCCCAACTTGTTCACGCGTACACCATGGTGAGACGTTGCCATCTGTGCCTTTGCAAGCGATCAACACTGTCAGTTGGTCGAGCTCGCTCAAAAATTTGAAGATGAACTAAACATGACATAAATCAAGTGTCCCATGTCCCATTCCGTTATCGTGCTTTGCTTTCGAACATTCAGACAACTCACCCGTGAAAGGCTAACACAGGCTTGCCAACCAAATTTCCCAAAAACCAATCATTGTCTGGTGTGAGTGAACTGTTGAGGACGGCACACAATGAGGCTCAGAAAACGATTCATACACCACGAGACGTAGGTTTGTGATTTGATGCATTCGGCTGCTGGAACGACTAGAGTATGGAAAAGACGTAAGGCAGGATTCCGTGTTGGCTATTCGAGGGCGTGAGAGGGAGCACAGTACAGAACTTACCGCATGGGTCACTGTCTACTCGCTGTGTACATACCCCTTGTCCACCATTCAAGTGACCCACGGGGATGATGGGTGGTATCGGTATCAAAGCCCCACTTGGCCCATCTTCCAGAACCAGAGCTGGATAGAATGCACGAGAGGGAACTTAGCGCCAGGAGACACCTGTGAATGCATCGGGCGCTGGTGGGCCGTGCTAACCGAGTCCCTAAGACAGCGATGCCAGGGAGTAATAGTTGAAAGAAGAGTGCAACTCGGGGAAGCATGCGCAAGCTCACCCAAGCGGTCCGTCCTTGCAGCATCATGACCCACGCGTACGTTTGGTGTAGAAACGAGTCAATCAGTTGAATGATTGGGCAACCATGTAGTCGTTCAAGCGTTGCGCTGAAATCCCTAAATCATGATCGACTGGACGGTTTTCGACACTCGCCGCCCAAACCCATCATTGAAACTTTCTAAATCACAGGAAGAACAACCCAATTTGTTTGCTCCGAGATGGCGCTTGCACCGCGACGAGCTGCCACATAACAGTAACTGTCTGTTGTTACTCTCGATAATTTATGGTGTTCTGCTCGATTGGCGCGTATATCGTTCAAGGGAAGACTAAAGAAAGATATCGTTCTCGGTGTTGCCACATATTAAGTTTCAAGCCTGCGCGATCACTTGACTGCCATGACACGACGCGACAAGTTGTTGTGTTCGGGGCATTTGCGCAGACGGAGCAGCAGAAAGGGCAGTGGCCGGGCCAGACTCGACAGCTTGTCCTACATAGTGTAACACACTGATTCACGGGACAAAATTTGATTCAAAAAAAAAGTTGTTTTGTGAATTAGGTGCAAGAAGTGATACTGATACCCTGCCTTCATTGCTGCCATGTCAGCATACTTTCAAAATATCTTCGGCGCAGATGTTGCTGCTGCTTTGCACAAGTCCTTACATCTGTATACAGTAGACTTTCTCATACTGTATAACGTCGGGAGACAAAAATGTTTATACATTATGAGATGCTATACAGTACTACAAAATTCCCACGCTGTGACACATATGTGACACCTACCAAATGGTGTGACATTATGTACACTACTGAGTGAAAAATGAATCTAAGGTAGTCTGATGTGTGTGAAGTAGTTCCTCACGCTGTAAATAAGCACGAAAATGTCGAACATGAGTGATCAAGTCAAGTGAGTGTGGTGACGTAGCATCTGTGAGCTGTAAACAAGCTATTTCAAACCTCCGAGAGAGCTTGAGCCCCTCCGAACGAGAAATATTGGGTTCCATACTACCTTCATCATCATCTGACTCCACCTCAATTACCTCGCCCCTTTGTTCTGCCATTTCTCGAGACACAACAGCAACTATGTTTGAATCTCCTTCCAGCCCCTCAAACTCTGAGCTGATCAAATCACCAATCTCTTCCTCTTCCAAAGGCTCGAGAAATTGGTTGAGTGTTGCTGGCTCTCCAATAATGCGGCAACGACCCTTGAGCTCAGAAATTGACTTCGAGACTTCATTTTCGATGGCTACAAGTTGCAGAGCTGCTTGACGTGCGGGAATATGAATCTTCAGGCCAGTACGGGCGATGGCAATTTGTGCCAGTTTCTTGACTGCAGTGGTGGCCGCGCTCGAGTGTTATGATTTTCCTTGGCTTGCGGTACTCGGCCCAACTCTCCCATATCCGGTCCCTGGCTACACCTCAGTCTCCATTCCCAGTCTTGCCCAGACTCCCTCCGACTGTGTTCTTATTCATCGATCCCGAACACGGCTCTTACCGGTTCTCTCGGCTACCCCCGGCCTCATGCCTTCCTCTCATCGCCCTTCGGCTGTATTACCACTGCTGTGTCGCACAGCACGTCTCGCTATCTATTCTCGGTCTCAGTTATGAATAATACTCCCTGTTACAACTCGTCCTAGCCCCTATCCCTTTTTCGGCCTAACCCCTGTCTCACACCTGTGACAACCGTCCGTACACCTGTACCTCGCCCCTCGTCCTCGTCCCCCCCTGGCTTTAGGAGACCGTCATCGTCCCTAACGTGACTCCTTCGCTTGGTCTTACGACTAGACGTCACTCGGACTCACCGTTCCCCATCCTCGTCCCACTCCGAGTTACCTCCTCCGCCCTACCCTCCGCTATAGACCCGTTCCCGTGCCTATCCAGGAACGCCCTTCTTCCCCGTCACCCTGGACCTTCACTGGTCACATCTGGGGATCTTCCCCATCACCGTCATTGTTATGATTCTTTCCTACAGCTACCTTTTCTTCTCTTCCGATCGCCTTAGTCTTACCTATGCCTTTTACTTCTCACGCGATCGTCAGTCACGGTCAGTCACGCTTCTTTTCATTTAAACCTTAAACCACAAAAGCCTAGCCCGGGTTCTTTTGAACCCTTCCCCTCCGCCCCGGGCAGTGCCCCTTTCATCTCCGCTCTTCATTTCCGACTATTACTTCCATTCCATCCCACTCCGTGCCCTTGCTGTAGTACCCCCGCTCGGACACCATGCGCACCACTTCCCCTCTGCCCCACTCTTACTATACCTGACTCGGTCTGTGCGCAGTAGGGTACCCTATTTAAACAGCTAGCTCACATCCTTGTACCGTAGCTTAGCTTCCCGAATCTATCCCTTGAAGCTCACCTTTGCGCGATCCGGCTTCGCCTGTCACTGGACCGGCTAGCCCCTTCGTACTCCTTGGACTCGACAACAAGGCCTTAGACCTGAGTCGACTGGGACTTCGGACCTTCGATCCTCATTCCCATCTGCGTTCCTTTCCTAGTGCCACCACACTTCGCCAACGCCCCAGTCCGTAGGAGCTTTTACCTTTCGGGTCTACGGTCACCCTATCTTAGGTCGAACCGTAACAGTCATTTGTCCTCGTATCTGCCCAGGATCTCCCCCTGGTCCCCTCGTACGCTTTCTCTTCGTTCTTATTCACCTTGCTACTCTTCATTTACCTTACCACCGGTGTCATCGGCACACCCCTTGCCCTAGTCATGCGTCCACCGACGTCATGCTGTAGTATTCCCTTTCGCCCCGCTTATTTCACACCTGGCACTTTAGCTTGCGCG
The DNA here is from genome assembly GCA_038093815.1 of Neoboletus cf. brunneissimus. NCBI lineage: Eukaryota > Fungi > Basidiomycota > Agaricomycetes > Boletales > Boletaceae > Neoboletus > Neoboletus cf. brunneissimus. The sequence goes on along the minus strand of JBBPSX010000179.1, from coordinate 8,335 downwards.
TCCTTTTGACGGCCTTGCCCTTTGCCCACACCCTAGGCCCACATTTGGGCTCCTCTTCATTCGTATACTTATATACCGGACATCTTAGCATACTTAATCCCTATCTTCGTCTTGCCTGGTACACCCCCCCCCTGAAATGGCCCAAAGCAAGGCTTAGGCAAAATCAACTAAAACCTAACAAGGAAGAGGGAAGGAACTGAGAGGAACTATTGGGTGTAAACTCCCAAGAGAACTAGACTGGAGATACCAGCCGTAGCTCCCTGGGTTTATATATTCATACTAATGTTTGTACATGATGTAGCTAGATCTCTGATCTAGGGCATAGGGCGAGCGGTAATTAAGAAAGCAAGGCATATGCATGTAGAATGGAAGATAACGGTAATGAAATGCATGAGGCGCACACACGGTGTGGCAGAATGGAAGATTAATAAAGACGGAGATGAATGTGTGAAGAAATATAACCATATATGGATAAAGTGTCCATCTGAGATCTGGACTAGCACATGACCTTGTCACGTGACCCTCAAGGGGTATCTCAGAGTTGCACGGAGTCCGTTGTCTCCTAGAGAAAGGTAAAAGAAATAAGTTAGACGTGGGTGTGCACGTGATCTAGTCACGTGACTGGGAAACTGAAAGAAAAGATACTAAGTACGAATCGCAAGTACACTCTGTTACGCGACCGTAACACCCCCTTCCCTAGTACCTTGTACCTATGGGCTTCCCCTAGCGTTGTAGCACCTGTACTCTGCACTCCATCCAATGCCCACCCTGTTGATGATCTTCTACTGTTGTCTGGCGCCCCCGTCAGGACTTCCTCGACTAGAAGATCCTACCAGGCCTATGTTGCCAGCTACCTGGTTGGAATGTAACACTCCCTATTGCTTCCTATTGATACCGGTTACCTTACACGGACTCTTTCCCACAGATGCACAGGACTCCTTCTTAGTTATATATAGGCCCACCTTATGCGGTTGTATCTTAACTTAGATCTGATTCAAAGTACCTAGCTTTGAACTCTTGACTAGAGCCTTCTCAGTCAACTAGAGCCGAAGCGTCTTATCTCCTCTAGTTCCCCTCCTGTACTGCGGAAGGAACCCCATGTGCCTGCGCAGGACTGTATCCCCTCTTTCACCTCAGACACTGAGACCGCTCTTAGCTGAGCGTTCAGTTGCTAGGTGCAAGATCCACTTGCTACGCAAATGTTCATCGAGCATTAGCCGAACGGATGTAAGTGTAACATCGAGTCCCCCTCAGCATCCATAACAGCCTTGAAGGCTGGTCGCCAATCTGCATCTTTGTACTAAGTGCCGAGAATACCTTGGACTTGCTTTTCAGCTTCTGGCAATGACATGTCTGTGGATGCAAATTCTCGGATGGCCTTCCATGCTGCAGGGTTTGCATGTGGCAATGATACTGGTGTTGGCACAAGATCTGGGGCTGGGATGTTCGCAACATTGGATTCTCTGTAAGAATAGATTACTATCTCATTCATGGCATGGAATTCATGAGAGAAAGCTGACTTACGGTTGTATTTGCGTGTGGTTCCAGCAATGTTCAATGGTTGTTGATGAAACCTGATCCCAGGCACGACGAGCCATCATCATTCCTTCGAGAATGTTAATTTTGTAAATCTCACGTTCGCCCAGTTCATCAAGATCAATAGTGACTCAACAAAAGTTTTGGCAATAGAGTGCTTTGAAGCAACGAATAATCCCAGCATCGCAAGGTTGCACAAACGATGTCATATTTGGCTTGAAGAATTCAAGCTGTACATTTGTTGGCTGATAAGCAACAATGTGTCCAGAAAAGTTGTCAACAAAAAGACAAACATGGCGATTAGAGCCACGCATCTTGAAATCAAATTTCTTCAGCCATCTGTTGATTAATATGAGTTGGATGAGTCTGACAAATCAGAAGAGTGCCCTCACTCTTTGAAGAGAAAAGCTGTCATCCAAGCTTTTGTATTGTGGCGATAATAGAAGCCGCATTGCTCAGGGGTTTTCTTTGTGACTCGGAAGCATCGGGGCTGCCCATACCTACCAATATAAATTGGATCGAATTTCTCGCTACCATCTGCATTACAGGCAAGGCCAATAGTAATTCTGAATTTCTCCTTCTTTTTGCCACTCATCTGTTTCGTTGCAAGCCCACGATCAGGTGGTGCACTTGATCAGGGAGTAAGCTTCAATGAGTAATTGGCTTGTATCCAAAAGATAAAACCTACAGTGGAAAGAGGCTGGTCTTGTCGAAGTTCCAACGATCTCGTGGTGCAAATTTAGATAATATCTCTTGACAACGCTTTTGCTCCATCTCGACAGCTGCAAGATCCACAGAACCTGCTTCACCATGACGATGGAATTCACAAATCTTGTAGGCTCGACAAAATGGTGCAATCCATCCTTCTCCTGTGAGCCTTTCATCCTCTGGAACATTGAAAAGCACCTCAAACCGGCACCTCTTCTCCTTCAACATTGGCCCATTGACTTGTTCTCCCTTCTGTTCCATATGCCTGACCCATAAAAATAGGGCTTTCTCCACATCAGGTCGTGTAACCACGCGAGGGCGCTTTGATGACAAAGCATTAGGGTTATCGCTTATACGTTTTTCAAGGTCTGGTCATTCCTTCAGCTTCCGAGAGAGTGTTGCTTGCATGAAAGTCAATGCCCCTGACTGAAGGGTTTTGAAGTGAGTGACAATGTCACTTTGCGGTGTCGAGGGGTGTGCATCAACATATGCAAAGACTGTCAACCAGTCGTTCAGTGTAAGGTTTTGCTGTGACCTGTGAGCTACTGGTTGTGCAGAGGTGATAGGAGTATCTTTGACTTTTGGCTTTTTCAGCTGTCGGTTGTATGGTGGAGGCTTATTGTGAGGTTTGCGCTTCTTAGAAGGCATTCTCGGAGATGTGATTAGGTTTTTGGATGGACTTTGTAAATTACCCTTCGATAATTTATAAGTAGTCATGGTTGAGGACAATGAATACATTGATACGAAGAATGACTATTATACATGGTCCAAAGAATGTACATTGACCCGAAGAATGTACATTGTGCCGAGGAATGATCAGGCCCGGTGGCCCCCAGCCCACCAAAAGGTCCATCTAATAATGTATAATGGTGCCTAAAGTCAATACATATACATTATACAATTTTTGTTGGATTTCTCACTGTCCCACAGTGGGAGCTGCCAATTCCAATACAGTATGAGAAATATACAGTTTGACCATATGCATTATGAGAAAGTCTACTGTACTTGCTTGGTACATTCAGGTTATGACTTCTGGAGTGGGATAAGGCTCTTTGGTGCCCAACTACGAACCTGAAATCCCCCACTGGCGGGAGTCGGGGACTGGTGCGATAGCCCCGCCATGATTTGATTGGGGTCCTGAGAAAGGGAAGGGCTCTCAGCTAAGCACTCAGCAAGTACCTGTTGATCATCGTTTCATGATGGAGCGTTCTGGTGAGGTCTTCCTCGAAATCTCATCTGCCTCATGCAAAGTTATCACCACTGCCAACAAGTATGCTAGGCATAAGGGATCGCCTGGCATTCCACACTCCCATTTCCAGCTCGAAGCCGACATGAGATGAATATCTCTTGCCTGCGATACACTCGCAGGCATTCTGACCACATTGTTCCTTTTGGACAACCTTGCATTCGACATCAGACTACAGGATTGGTTCGGCAGCCACGAACCACAAATATGCCTGGACATGCTGAGTGGCATGGAGAAGATCTTCCGGAAAGATACGTCATCATGGAAGAAATTCCTTAGGAGAGGCCGGGATACAATGTCCACACAAGACAAAATCAAGGAGGCAGTCGATCTCTTGGATTCATGTAGAGATTGCTTTCATTTCTTGTTTACATCAGAGACGTGGTGGGTTTCTTCGACACCTGGATGACCTGTATATGACGGTGTCACTCAGGGACAATGAAGGGGGTGTTTGACAAAAGAAGGATGTACCACAATCTCGACAGTATGTTTCGGAGGGATCAGACATTTTCGCCCAAAGACCATCGGCAGTTGCCGTTCTGGCGAACATTCAGTGAGTGTTATGGTACCATGATACCGACTCTCCACTAATGCGTGTTCAGCACTACCGTGCCAGACACAACTTTTCACCGACACAAGCATGCAGTCACACAGGAAGAACACAAGAGGATAGTTGATATACAGTCGAAGAAGGAAAAAGATGGTGATCCACCTTTGTTGAACTTCACTCACTCATGGTTGGGCTGATCATTTTTGGCCCTCCCTTAGCAAAGAACCTTGAAGTGATATTAGGGTGGCTCAACAGATTGAACTGCGCTGAGAAACAGGACGTCACGCTCTTGCTTCACCAACCAGATACGTGCAGGTGGTTGTTTGATACAGCCCAGTACAAAATGTGGAGGAATGGTGAGATGTCGTGCCTATGGCTCCATGGGAAACATAGGACCTCAGTGGTTCTATGGACTGTTCTTTACTGACACCACCACTGTCGCAGCCAGGGCTGGTAAATCTGTATTGGCGTACATCAGTGCTTCTTGTATTTCAATGACACCAACTCTACTTGTAGGTCGTCTGTCATCAACTCCCTCAAGAAGACCCAACAGGAGGGGAAAATCCTTGCTTTTTTCTATTGTGACTTTCAAAGCGAGCGTTGTACGAGTGCTTCAGAAGTGTTGCGCTCTATACTCTCCCAACTACTACATCCACTTCAGGAGACTGATGTTGATTTCGGGAGCTTGATCGATGATCTTGTCGACGCGAAACAAAGGGGAGGTGCCACACTGAACAACAGCAAGGAACTCGCTGGATTTGTATCTCGCACTGTGGGGTTGTCTATCGAGAAGCCTCTGGTTGTTGTGGATGCCCTTGACGAATGTAAAGATGTCGAGGCACTCCTTGAGGGTCTTAACACACTCAAGGGACATGTACAACTTTTCACGACCAGCTGGCCACTGCAGGTCATCAAGGATGGACTTTCTGGTTTTTCGTTCATCTCGATGAATGACATGTCGGAAGAGTTGTCGGCGGACATCATGCTGCATGTCACTCGAGAGCTCGATGCTCGGCGAAGATTGAGAGTCCTTGGGACTAAGATCAAGACAAAGATCCGCTCTGTCTTATATCATAAAGCAGGTGGAATGTAAGGGATATTGTCCTAAATTGGTGCAAATGTTAATCGCATGCGTCTCCAAGGTTTCGGTGGGTTCAGTGTTCAATTGACACACTCAACCGATGCGTCACTCTGAAAGTGTTACGGTTCAACCAGGGGTGGGCAACCGTAAACCCGAAAGTGGTAGCTCAAGTTGAGGGAGTAGCAGGGGAGGGTCCACCTATGGGTAGGTACGCAGGGGAGGGCGAGGATTGAAGGTCTGAGGCCCAAGTCAACTCAGGTCTAACACCTTGTTGTCGAGTTACGAAGGGTGCGAGGGGCTTAGCCGGTCCAGTGACAGGCGAAAGCAAATCACGCAAGGGTGAGCTTTGTTAGAGGTATATTCAGGAAGCTAAGCTAGGGTACAGGAGTGCCAGCTAGCCGTTTAAATAATGTACCCTACCGTGCACAGACCAAGTCAGGAATGGTAGGTATAGGGCGAAGGGGAAAGGAGTGCACATGGTGTCCGAGCGGGGGTACTACAGCAAGGGCACGAAATGGAATGGAGCGGGGACAGTAGTTGGAAATGAAGAGCAGAGATGAAAAGGGGCACTGCCCAGGGTGGAGGGGAAGGGTTCGAAAAGAACCCGGGCTAGGCTATGTGTTTTAAGGTTTAAATGAAAAGGGACTGCGACCAACCGTGACAGAAGAGGGCGCGAGAAGTAAGAGGCATAGGTGGAACTGGGGTGAGCAAAGGAGAATGGTAGGAAAAAGATGGATGTAGGAACAAGTTGTAACATTACCCCCAGTTTATCCTTCGAGCCACTGGCGAAGAAATCTTAGTAGAGGTCGGCTGACCCGCCGTAGGGGGAGCCAGTGATGTTGCCCCAGGCGATGTCATCGTTGTCATCATAGTCCGGGGTAGGGGGGTGTGGGGGCACGGGTGGGGAACAGCGAGCGGGTGCTGGGGTGGGCCAACGACGAGGGCGAGAGGAGGTGTAACGAAGTGGTGGTACTGGACAAGGTGGGGCGGCAGCAGAAGACGAGGAAGAGTGGGTACAATGCGAGGATACAGACGTTGTCGAAGACGTTCAAGAGGTGTGGATATGTCTGTAAAGTGGGCAATGGGAGCCATAGTGACCGGGGGCCCGGCAAAGGCAGTGTGGGCATTGATAGTACTGGCAATCGGCTCTCATATGTCCCAGGCAATGGCATTCATAGCAGGTCTCGGTGTACTGAGGGTGAGAGGGAGGAAGGGCTGCGCGTCCTTCGTGTCCAGTCCAATGAGCTTCGACTTGCTCCATGAAGCGGATTTCTTTGTCATTTAGTGGGGAGGACGAGGCGGAGGGAACGTCAGGGGCAAGGGTGGAAAAAGTGGAAAGTTCAATGTCATATCGCTTAATCTCCTTCAGGAATTCCAGCATCCTGAGTTGGTACATGGCCATGACAAGGTTCCCTTTGAGTTCCTCAGTGATTTGATCAATTCGTAGCTCGAGGATAGCAACGTGGGCGCTGGCAGAAGAGTTGGGATGTGTGGTGAGGAGGTAAAGGCAGGAATACTGGAGGTATGCTTTGTACAGGGCCCAAAGGGGGGAACAGAGGTTGAGGTGGGAAGAGATGGAGACCATAAGACGGGAATCATGAAGAAGGGTGTGTAACTGTTGGAGTGCCTCACCATTGGGGAGGTCGTCCCAGAGGCGATGGGCGAAGACAGGGAAATCTACCGACATGACCGTTGTGGGAGTAGCAGGGCCTGCAAGAGAAGCAAGAGGGGGGTGGTGAGGGGGAGGAGAAGGAGAGCCCCAGCCAGGAGAAGCGATGCGGGACGAAGGCAAGGATATGTCCTCGACAAAGGGTATAGGATCGTAAAGAGTAGAAGAAGGAGTAGGCGAGGCAATACTTGATGAAGGAATTAAGGAGATGGAGGAGGTGGTGACGGAGACCGGGATGGTGGCGGGGTAGTAGTCATCGGTGGGGACATCAGAGCAGGGCATAGTGGTTGGCAGGTAGTTGGTGGGTTTAGGTGCAAGAAAGAGGGTTAGAGGGGAAGTGTTACGTTCCAACCGGGTAAGCTGGAGACGTAGACCTGGGAGTTTCTTCTAGTCGAGGAAGTCCTGACGGGGGCGCCAGACAGCAGTAGAAGAAGATCAAAGCGGTGACATGGGGTGTAAGTGCAGAGTACAGGTGTTACAATGCGAGGGTGATACCCAGGTAAGGTCAAGATAGGGAATAAGCTACTAGAGGTCCGGTATATAAGTAATGAAATCAAGAGGAGCCCGAATGTGGGCCAAGGGTGTGGGCAAAGGGCAGGGTCGTCAAAAGGACGCGCAAGCTAAAGTACCAGGTGTGAAATAAGCGAGGGTGGGGGCCGCGTAAGCGGGGCAAAGGGAAAACTACAGCATGACGTCGGTAGGACACATGACTAGGGCGAAGGGGTATGCCGAAGGCACCAACGGTAAGGTAAATGAAAGACGACAAGGTGAGTAAGAACAGGAGAAAGCGTACGAGGGCGCCAGGGGAAGATCCTGGGCAGATACTGGGACAAAGGACGGTGATGGGGAAGATCCCCAGATGTGACTGGTGAAGGTCCAAGGTGACGGGGAAGAAGGGCGTTCCTGGATAGGCACGGGAACGGGTCTACGGCGGAGGGTAGGGCGGAGGAGGTAACTTGGAGTGGGGCAAGGACGGAAGAGGAAGGGTCCGAGTGAAGTCCAGTCGAGAGGTCAAGCAAAGGGGTTCTCGTTAGGAGCAGTAACGGCCTCCCTAGGCAAGGAGGGACGAGGACGAGGGGCGGGGTACAGGTGTACGGACGGTTCTCACAGGTGTAAGATAGGGGTTGAGCCGAAAAAGGGATAGGGGCTAGGCGAGTTGTAACACTGTGCCACCTCTGCTCCCGTCTCCACGTATTCAGACCACTACACCACCGCCCGCTCCGATGACAATCCCAGTGTCATCCACCCCCGCTTCTCCGTGCCCTGCCTCCCCATTGCTGTGTCCTGCAAGCCCTGTGCATTCTACAGGAAGTCCAAGCTGTCCTGCACAGGCCACAGCCACATTCCCCAACCTCACACCATCCACGCCCACGCTCTCCGCACATGCAACGCCTGCATCCCTGGTGCCAGCATCCCCATCCGCAGATCCCAAACCCCAAACCCCCATACTGGTTGATCCAGTACCTGGGGCATCCGTACCGACGTCCCCATCGACTCGACAATCACGTTCAACGCCGCCGATGGCATTACACTCACCTGCCCCCG
>JBBPSX010000177.1:0-17201 GCA_038093815.1 Neoboletus cf. brunneissimus | reverse complement strand
AATAAAGAGAAAGTGGATGGGAAATCTCGGGGGTAGATCCTGGGGAGATGCAAGGACAAGCAAGGGTGATGGGGAAAATCCCCAAATGTGACCAGTGAAGGTCCCAGGTGTTGGGGTGAAGGGGCATTCCTGAATGGGCACAGGAATGGGTCTATAGTAGAGAGAGGGATGGAGGAGGTAACTCAGGATAAAGGAGGCAATGGAAGATACAGACTCCAAGTGATGTCTATCTGTAAAGCCAAGCAAAGTTGACATAAAGGAATGATGACGGCCTCCCTAGGTAAGGAGGGGAGAGGACGAGGGCCGGGGTACAGGTGTGAGGTGGGTTCTCACAAGTGTGCAACAGGGGTTGAGCCGAAAAAGGGATAGGGGGTATGACAAGTTGTAACACCCAAACATGTGATCACATAATGTCCATAGCTCACACAACACTATGATCTTTAAACAGTGTGTAACCTCATGATGTTCAAGCTCCTATTTTCTTCCACACCCCATTTGCTCCATTCTTTCACTCTATGCAAACCATGGCTAAAAGGGTTTCTAAAATGACACTGGCAGATGTGGGTCCAATTCAATGGTTTATTTCTTTCACTCATCAGACCAACCTATTGGCTGGCACTGCTGGCCAATAGTGTTACAACTCATCCTAGTCTCTATTCTTTTTCAGCTTTGCTCCTACCTCACACCTGTGAAAACTATCAGCATACCTGTACCCCAGCCCTTGTTCTTGTCCCTCCTCACCTAGGGAGGTCGCCATCATTTCCTTACATTACCCTCACTTGGCTCTATGCCTTATTCTTGCCTAGAGGTATCATTTCTCCTTACCTTTCCACCCCCAAGTTACCTCCTCTGTCCCCCTTTCCATCTCATGCCCATTCTTGTGCCTATCCAGGAATGCCCCTTTGTCCTGATACCTTGGACCTTCACTGGTTACATCTGGAGATCTTCCCCATCAACTTTGTTCACTCCATGCATTTACCCAGGATCTTCCCCTGGTCATCTTGTATGCTTTTTGTTATGGTTTGCCCAGGGCAGGGTGACCGTAGACCCGAAAGGGGAAAGCTCTGGATGAGAGGAGGAGGACTAGGGCAAGGGTTGGGTGGGAGAATGCAGAAGAAGGCAAAGATCGAAGGCCCATGCCTAGTTAACTCAGGTCAAGTGTCTTGTTGTTGAGTACTGAGGGTAGCAAGTCCTTAGTCAGTCCAGTGACAGATAAAAGGTGATCACACAAGAAGTGAGGTTTCAAGGATAAGATTTGGAAAGCTAAGCTAGGGAACACAAATACTAGCTAGTGTATTAAATAGGATACCCTACCATATATAGACCAGGTTGGAAAAGGTAAGACCAGGGTGAAGGGGAGGGATATGTGTATAGTGTCCTAGTGGGGGTACTACAGCTGGGGCACGAAAGAGGTATAAATGAAAGAAGTACTCAGAGATAAATAAGCAGAGATAACAGGAGCTCTGCCTGGGGCAGAGGGGAAGGGTTTGGAATAGAACCTGGGTGAGGCTATGTAGATTTAATGTTTAAATGAAATGGAAGGTGACTGACTGTGATTGTTATGATTTGACCTAGAGAGGAACGACCATAGACCTGAAAGGTGGAAGCTCAGGTCAAAGAGGACAAGGGCGAAGGTGAGGGTGAGGTGCTAAGGGTGTCTGGAGGTGAAGGCACAGGTGGAGGCGGGGATCAAGGGTCCAAGGCCTCAGTCGACTCAGGTCTAGGGCCTTGTTGTTGAGTACGAGGGATGCAAAGGACTAAGCCAGTCCAGTGACAGGCAAAGTCGGATCGCGCAAAGGTGAGCTTCAAGGTGTAGATTTGGGAAGCTAAGCTACAGTACAAGGTAGTGGGTGAGGGAGCTAAATATGGTATGCTACTGTGCACAGACCATGCTAGGATAGGTAAGTCTAGGGCAAAGGGGAGAAGGTGCACAAAGTGTCTGAGTGGGGATACTACAGCTAGGACATGGAATGAAATGGAACAGAGGCAATACTTGGAGATGAAAGGTGGAGATAAAAGAGGGTGCTGCCTGGGGTGGAGGGGAAGGGTTCGAAATAGAACCTGGGCGAGGCTGTGAAGTTTTAAGGTGATGAAGTGAAAAGATACTGACTAAGACCGAAAACGAATCACAGTAGAATGAGTCACAGTGCGAAGAGCTATGAAGGAAACAGGCATAGGCAAGAGAGGTGTCAAGTTAAGTAGAAAAAAGAGTAGACAGAGGGAGTGAATTGTAACAGTGATCAGTTGAGAAGTAAAGCATGAGAAGCATAGGTGGAGAGACAAGGACAAGGGCGAGAAGGAAGGAAAACAGGTAAGGGTCTAAGTGAATCATAACACTTTTCCTCTTTGATCTTTCATACTTGACACTTCATTACTGCTTCCCTTGGAGCTTTCATGCTCATTCTTCACCCCACTTGCATGTTCTTATGATGCCATGCTGGAGTTTCCCCTTCACCCCACTTATATGGCCCTTCTAGTCATGCATTCACACTTGTCATGCATCTTGCATGTTCTTATGACAACATCCACCCTTTGCCCCTGCCCTTGGCCCACATTCAGGCTCCTATTGAACCATTCTACTTATATACAATAGTCCTGAGATCCTAGTGCTCTAGCTTGATCTTACCTGATACCTGATACCTCACCTGATCTTCTATTGTGAGTACCCCTTTGTAACTCACACCATGTCAATGTCAACCCCTTGATTATCATTATCTGCTGTCTGACATCCCTGTCAGAACTCCCTCAATAAGAAGATGCCTTCAGGTCTATATCTTAGGCCTACCCAAGTTCAAATATACTGTAGCTCGCCAGGCATTCAAGGTTGAAAAGTCTGTCTACATTATAGTAAGTGATAGAATAGTAGCTGAGGGGCTGTGTTACGAGTATGAGTCCTGTGACCAGTTATGGGACATCTCTTCTCATGATCACGGAGACCCCTGACATGTGGCAAGACATTCTTACGACTCTAGGAGACGAGGCAGTGTGGAACACTGCCTTTACAGAGACTTTCCCTATTGATCCCATGGAGAGGACATAAGCACAGACCCTTTTCTCTACTTCTCCCACAACATGTCTTGGCTTCTCTTCTAACTTATTGATGCTGGTTGATCGCTTCCTTACTGGCCATGGACTCTATTTCTCCTCAGCAGCATTTTTTTGTATACTGCCTCGTAGTTCCCCTTCACCTACTACCACTGAGTGGGCCCTTAATTTCCCACTATAAATAGTGCGTAGTTACCTTGTGTATGGTAACTTTGATCTACACATTGTTACAACTCATTCACACCCCACCTTTTGTGTCCCCAATCCCTCCTCTTCTCTTTGCTATAATGGACTCAAGCCAAGCTTTTTCCGCACACCGAACACCACCAAACACCCCTATCTTTACACCAAACACCCCTATCTCTACACTGAACACCCCTGTTCAGTTCATCCCCACAACGAACCCCAGACAACTACCTACTCTGGGTGACCTTATTCTTCTCATTTCTCTTTGTTCTAACAAGTCTCACCTTCATTTTCTCTATTCATGGTGAGCTGTTACATCTTGGAGCTCTCTCCTCATTCAGTGCACTGAACATGTTCGGTTTTCCCATGACCTGTTCGGTTTTCCCATGGTCTGCATTTCCCTTTACCTTTCAATCTTGTCTACTCGCCTGAGTTGTTCCAGCCCCGCTTGGAGCATTACCACCTCATTTACCCATGCCCTGGATCCTATGACATGTCCACTTACCCAGACTACCCTATACCCCATGACAGGGAAGGCTACACACTCCATAGATAGCTCCCTTTTCCCCAGGACATTATTCTCCCCTTGACTACTTCCTTTTTCCCTCCTGGTCTGTGTCCCCTTAGGCAGGGTACTTAAACACCATGTCAATACCTTAGTGCAGTAGCTTAGCTTACCTGAATCTACCTGCTAAAGTCTCACTCTGTGCACGACTCCTCACCTGCCACTGGACCAGCTGGACAAGCGGCATACCTTAGAACCCCTCATCTCTCCCAAACTTTGCCTCTCGACAATACAGCTCTCAACTTGAGTCGATGTAGCTACTGGCCCTAGACCTCAGCTACCCCGGTACCCCCAGCTCCTCGACCTTCACTGCTTCCACCCACAGGCTTTAGCCTCCCTCAGGTCTACCGTCACTCCTATCAGGTCGAACTATAACACACATAACTTTGTGTCTACAAGTTCCAAGATCACATCCCTCCAACCTCGCTTCGCTCCACTCAGCTTATCCCCCCATCCCTTCGCTAGGAAGTAACGCCCCTATTCATCAGCCTCGCCTTGGAGACCTAGCTTCAGGCTCAAACCTTTAGGAAGTCCACTCAGGACTTAGTGGACACAAGTCATGTCACTTGTTACATCCAACAAATGTAACAGGCTGGACCATTGTTCCTGAAGAGTTCTTGCTTGCACTGTCTGAAAAATGGTCCTGCTAGAGCTAGCTGCATCATGAGATGACTTAACTTGCTCTGGTGTGATGTGATTACCAGTGATGTTGGGTTGAGTTACTGTGACTCACATTGGTGTTGGTTTGAAGTTAGAGAACAAATGATGTAGTGACTCACTGGTGGAAGCTGAGTTCAGCATCTGCTTGTACATTATGTTACAGTCACATAACAGAGGTACATATTCATGATACAGACTTATCTTTTTCTTTGCTTAGTTCCAAGTTATGTGACTAGTTCACACGCAACCCATAGTCTAACTTATTCTTTCTTATCTTTCTCTAAAAAACAATGGACTTTGTATGACTGTGAGATACCCCTTGAGGGTCATGTGACATGGTCATATGCTAGTCCAGATCTCAGATGGACACTTTATCTATATTTGGTTATATTCTTTCTCACATTCATCTCTGTCCTATGCTTCTCTTCCATTTTGCCACACTGTATATGTGCCTCATGCATTTTATTTCCACTTTTACCATTTTACCATGCATATGTTTCACTCTTTTAATTACCATTCACCCTATGTCCTAGTATCGGTAGATCTGACTACAATATGTACACACATAGTTTGCATATATAAACCCAGGAAGCTATGGCTGATATCTCCAGTCTAGTTCTCTTGGGAGTTCACCTCTAAAGAGTTCCTCTCTTCTCTCCTCCTTTCCAGTTGTTGGTTTTAGTTTGATTTGCCTAAGCCTAGCTTTAGAGCATTTCACATCATTGCCATTATACCCTAAATAGCTTAGTGAGGGGTTCAACTAAAGAAGAGGGGAATAGAGTTTACCTTGGAAATTCCATCATATCTGACCATTTGATCGCATGGCAAAGTTCAAGAAAAAAATATAGTTAAAGTGTAGCAAATATTGATATTGGTTGACTGGCTGTAGAATTTCTATTTGTATGCACAGCAACTAAGAAATATAGGCAAGTTTATTTAATGCTTCAAGGTACCATGGCTAAGTTTACATTAGTGTAACTCACTCAATATGCTATGCAGCATTAAAGAGGGTCAGATTAGATACATATATTATAGCTACATGCTATTTAAGAAACTAATAGTGGCTCCTGAGTCCAAATATGCTACCTTTTCATCATACAGCTGGTCTAGCTTGGAAAACAGGCCAACAGTGTGTTCTTGGGATTGCTTGATGGAATCAATGTCCCTGTACTTCTTTGAGTTTGAATAGTGAAGGAGGCTAGGGCACCAGGTCCTACATAGGGCCTGGTTGTTTTGTCTGCATATTCTATATGCAACCTTTTTTCCTGAAGATCTCTGCATTGATGAGTTGACATTGAGCATGAAGGGAATACTAGGGCCCTGGGGTGAATCAGGTAGTGCCTCTGTCAAGCCACTCTCATGGTTGCTGTTACCAGAGAGGACATGAACAAACTCCTGCTGGAGGACTTTGTGAATGCTTTGTTCAAGTCAGGTATAAGACCATACTATAGAGCACTATTAGAGCACATCTGTACAACTCTGGGGTTTTGCTCAGTGGGTTATGAAAAAAAAATGTGACTCACTTCGTGACTTGGGTAGCATGGTGATGTGACTGAGATCACCTTGCATGACTTATCAAACAAGAAATAGTAACACACATTGCATAGAAAACAAGCTGTTACTTAACATTACACAAGGTGTAATGGTGTTGATTTCAACAAATGTTGGAAACAGGTGTGACTGAGCAGGCTAGCTTGGAAAAAAAATTCAAAAAGCATAAATGGCTCAATATTTCGTACCTATGGTTGCAAAAATAGCTTCAGTTATGTGACTCAGCATGTGATGCTGTCGCTTGATTGTTTCAAAGCACAGCCTACCAAGACAATGGTTGACAGTGCTAGATTGCATATGCATGTAAAAGTATTTTATACATAAGTACAATCAAGGACACTATATCCTTTCTCATTGCCAACATTTCAGCTTTCAATGGTAAACATCATGAGTGGTGAATGAATGGGTTTATCCTTATTTATGGACCAAGCATTATGAACATCCTTCAAGTTTCCCAAAAAGGGATCCAATCTTGCAAGAAAGGTTTCAAATGCCACTTTGTTGTCATAAAAGCTTGTAGGGTTAAGGCCTTGGAGCAACATGCATTGACAAACATTATAGGCAAGCTTTCAGCTCTGGATAAAGAACTCTTGCCTCTTCTCCAGATAAAGATGCAACAAGTTTATCCCGTTGCTCATCTTGAACTCAAATAAAGAGGGAATAAAGCTATCTAGGGTGGGTGTCCAGCCCATTGGTGTGTTCCGGGCACTTGTTGGCAGAGCTAGAGGCATAGTAGGTATGTTGGGCAAGTGAGAGAGTAAAAGGTTACCTAGAATGACACTTGGTATATTGCAAAATGCAAGCATCCTCAAGATCAAATGGAAAAAAATCCACAGCTCAGGCAAGAACTCAGAATACATCTGGAGCCAGACATGCCAATATGTCCTGTAGGTTAATCAAAGGCCCAAGCAGAGTTTCAACAGCTGCATCCTCAACAGTGTTGGTATCTTCAAGAAAGATCTTTCAAGACATGGGTATATCTAACCAGAGCTGACACTTTCTACTTAAGAAGATGTCAGCTGATGTAGGTGAGATATTCAGGATACAAACACTAAAAGGGCTCTAAGATGTGGCCAGTCTTGGCTCGCTGTCTGATTAAGGTAAGTGGTCTTTTGTTGGAGCTGCATTGTACCCTCCATATAATGGGCAGGGTTCCACTTTGCCCAGACATTGTCCAAGTACCAGTACTTGCCAGGATTTATCTCTTTTGCAACCATTTTAGCATTGTTCCACATTATACATTGAAGAACATGGCCAAATAACTCAAGTGGACACCAGGCTGATGCCAAGGGATAAACCAAACAGCTGGCCATGTAATCTGTGACATAAACTGTGGTTGTACTGCCGTGGGTGTCAAATTTGTGCAGCACCTTGCAACAACAACTTAGGGATCAATAGAGCTGAGAGATCTTTTCCTACTCACCTTGACAGTACAATCAAAGAAGCCTTTAGGAGCAAGGTCTGAACAGGCTTCTGAAAGGAGCAAATGATACCTTTGAGCTATTCAATGCTGTGCTGTAGGTATGTCTGATGCTCCAAGCCCCTTCCTACAACCCCACTATTCACTCAGCTTCTAACAATGCTTCAGCTCAGTACTATCATGGAGTGGCCACCAAAACATAGAAAACTCCTGGCTGTTGCCACTAACCTCTTTCTTAGGAGCACTAACTTTCTCAGGAGCTCTAATCAAACATGTGACTGGGCCATAAATGGCTCAATACAATATATTGCCATAGCCTGTGACTCCCATGACCCCATCAAATTTCACAACCTAGGGAAATGCTGGAGTAGTTTGAGCATATGAGCAAGGTAAGGACAAACCTTCAGCTTGCACAAAATAACAACATTACCCCTTTGTATCTGCAGCAACCACTCTTTGTATTTCTTTTGGAAGCAGTTGATGATGACTGTTACAATTCTCCTGAACCCCTACCCTTTTTATCCTTTCTTTCCTTGTCCTTGTCCTTTTCAATAACTCTCTCCACCTATGTCTCTTATCTTGGACTTCACATTTGGTCACAGTCAGTCACTCCAGTTTCAAACCTTAAAGTTACACAGCCTAGCCTGAGTTTTATTCTGAATCCTTCCCCTCCATCCTGGGCAGTGCCCCTTTCATCTCCACCCATCATCTCCAAATATTTCCTCTGTTTCCATTCCTTCCATGCCCTAGCTATAGTGCCTCCGCTTGAACACTTACATGTACCACTCCCCTTCACCCTAGTCTTGCCTATCCCAGCCCGGTCTGTGTGCAGTTTGGGTCTGTTGTCAGATACCCCCTTTGTCAAATGTTCATGTGGTGTTCATGTAGACAAACAGGATCCAGAACACAATCCCCTTGATTCATTAAATCACTGGAATAGACTTGTACAGTCCATCTCAGGAGTCTGGTTCTCATGCAACTAGGAATAGCCCATACACAGTAGCAAGGTGAAGACCAACACTGTCCACTTGGAGGGGAAATTAACTGATCTTGCAACCTGTTACAACTCACTGTAGCCCCTATCCTTTTTCGGCTTTGCTCCTATTGCACATCTGTGAGAACCTGCCTCACACCTGTACCCTGGCCCTTGTTCTCATCCCTCCTCGCCTAGGGAGGCCGTCACTGTTCCTAATATAACCTTCTTGCTTGATTCCACAACTAGACTTCACTTGGATCCCTTATCCTCCATCATCATCCCAACTCCGAGTTACCTTCTCCATCCCCCTCTCTGCCATAGACCCATTCCCATGCCTATCCAGGAATGTCCTACTTCTCCATCACCTTGGATTTTCACCAGTCACATCTGGGGATCTTCCCCACCACTGTCATTTGTCCTTGAATCTGCCCAGGATCTCCTCCTGGTCACCTCATATGCTTTCTCCTTGTTCTTATTCATGTTGACACTCTTCATTTACCATACCGTTGGCACTATCTACGTGCACCCCTTGCCCTACCATACGTCTTACCGACATCATGGTGTAGTTTACCCCTTTTGCCCACTTATGCAGCCTTCCACCCCTGTCTTTCACACTTGTCACTTAGGCTTGCATGTCCTTCTGATGTCCTCATCCTTGACCCATGCCCTTGGCCCACATTCGGGCTCCTCTTGATTCATATACTTATATACCAAACCACCTTAGACATCTTTCCCTATCTTGATCTTACCTGGATATCCCCTAGCAATGTAGCCACTGTACTTCACACCTAGCCCAATGTCATTGATCTTCTTCTACCATTGTCTGGTGCCCCCATCAGGACTCTCCTGATCAGAAGAAGCCATCCAGGTCTATGTGTCTGGCTCATCCAAGTTGGAGAACGTAACACAACCAGTAATCCTTTTACTGTCTTGATGTCACATATGAGACCATTTTTTCCCTCTCTTCCATACTCTTGCTGAGTGGAGATTGTTTTTTCTTTCATGCCTACTATTCTAATGCAGAAGTGAAAAGGGAAAGGAGATGTTAGCAAGGTATCTCTGGCATGATAGCCTTTTTTCAATTTCATGCAGCAGTGTTGAAGAAAACTTATCCATATGCCATTGGAGCGTAGGATCCACACCAATTCCCATATCACATCAATCCCATTCTTCTCACACCTCTCGTTATTTTTGATCTTCCTACCATGCCACACTGCCCAACTGACCCTTGAAATCACCCTTACATGGCCCCAGGATGGCTAGTGATGATGGCCAGGCATAGTGGTGTTGAACAACCAACATGATTGTCCATTATAAGTCACACTTTTGTCACATTCATAAATCAGCATATTCTGATTTTTAGAGTTCTGATTTTTAAAGGTGTGCAAACATGATTGGAGGACCCAGAATGCATCTAACCTTGCTCCTAGGTCCTTGATGGATGATCTGCAACAAATATTGTTATGTTTGCAGCACTTTTTGATGAGCTGTGGTCTGTTTTGTGATCTAATGTTACACCTGCTGCTTATGGCCTGCAGACTTTTGCAGACACATCCTTACATCTATCTGACCACTGGGGGACCTCCCTAGGATCATGTACTATGGCCTACAGAAAGAATTGTAGGGTTGGCAGCATTTGTGTTTATGTAGTGAGTGTTTTTTTTAGTTTTTTTTCAAGTCATGCATTACCCATGTACTGCATAGCAGGGACATATGCTGAGGCTATACTTGCCTTGTACCATGGCATATGATCACCACAAACAATCAGAGGTCCAGGTGTTCCTGTTTGGGTTTCATTCATCATACCATTCACCCCCCTCCCCCTCCTCCCTACTGCTCAGTCAATTTAGGGATGTTTTTTGAGGACATACCCAGGTCCTCTAGCTTATTTTGATGGTTATTCAGCATCTTTTTGTAACTGATAAACACTGTCACTTTCCCTCTTGTATATTTGTGACTAGCATGTAAGTCATGCCATTCCTCTCAGACAGATGAGCCATGCCTAGATAGGACAGCAGCCTAACTTCTGAACAAAGCCTTTCTACTGTACAACATAGCACTCTTCTGGTTAGGTTCAGGGGGGGGCAAACCCCCCTGGTTTTTTCTTAGGGTTCAGGCTATCAACCAAGGGGTCCAGGAGTTTATCCCTGGTTTGTTAACATTGGGGTTTGTTTTCTGGCTTATCTCCATCATTCCTTAGCTGACAATTTCTCTCTTAGTTAGCTTGTGCTGGTATGGAGGTTAGAGGGGTTGAAAAAATGAAAGAAAAGAAAAGAAAAAAGATTGGTTGAATCTTGCAGAGAGAGCTGGGATGTAGCCATGAGCTACAAAGAGACAGCATGTGCAGAGTTTGAAACCAGGGAAAATGAGGGAAAAGAGTGTTGAACAGATCTGTTTATGAATGAGATTGCTACAAGAACCACTGTTGGCCCATCCATATATGCAAATGCAATGTAACCCAGCACCTTGCTCATGGAATATGGCTAATGATACTAGTGCAGAAAGAGACAATGCATCAGTCCACCTGAGTAACATGCGCATAGATTAACTGCACAATGCAAATGCACAATATGGACTACATATCAATCCACAACACCTATACATCATCCCAGAAGGTCTACCCAGCTGCTGAGCCATGGCTTGCCTTATTTGATGCTGCTCAGGTGTAGAAAACTGCAACCAGCAAAGTGTGCTGAGATCTGGCTTGATGAGGCTGGCCACAGGAACAAGGCAAAAACCCAATGAGCAAAAGCTTGGCTTGACTAGAAAAGAAGTTGAAAAAGGGTAAAATCAGCCAAGTATGCCAAGATCCAGCTCAATAAGGCCGAGGAAGGTTGCAAAACAATAGGGCTGGAGTCTAACTTGAACAAGTGATGAGAGGTTATATGAGGGGGGTACACCCACACTCACACACCACACTATCTTGACAGGAAACATGCATGAGTGGAAAGCAAGCACCCCCACACACATCACATGTTTTCAAAGCCCCCAAACCCAAAGAATAAGACATAGTGTGAGAGGAGCACAAGCACATCCACATACTACACTGTCTCAATAGGAAATATACATGAGAGGGGTGCAAGCACACTCACATATCACACATTCTCAAAGCCCTTGAACCCAAGGTACAAGAACCTGAAAATTTGGTTAGTGTATGAGATGTGCACAAAGCACACATGGGCTGCATGCTGAGTGAGTGCCAAACCACCGAACAAGGAAACTTGAATGGGTTTGTTAGCAGGTCATTCAGGAATGGAGTATTTACCTGATTTGTTTGACAGGCTTTTTTATTATGTAGGCTGCAGTCCTGCACAATGAAAAAGCTGCCATTGCACAGAGTTAAATACCCAAAATAGGCATGAAGCTGGTACATGGAAAGAAGGAAAAAAGAAATGGAAGCACGTCCACATGGAATTGCAAAGAGAAGGCAAAAAGGAATGGGAGTGTGCAAGATGTTGAGAGGGAACAAAAATCAATCAACCTTTTGTGATGTGGGACAAGGTGTCATGTTGCCATGTGATCACTTTCACACTGTGTGTTAATATAACTCATCTCATATGGGTTCATGTAGCTGATAGTACACTATAGCATTCTACAGCTACATGTGACTCCATTCTCATGTCAATCAAATTGCACACTTTCCCCATGTTTTGTTTTCTTGTTGCCACTGCTTTGCTTCACTCTAAACCATGGCTACCAAGCATTGAATGAAACAAACTGCCAAAAGGTCAATGGGAATGAAGGTGCAATGCAAGATCATTTTGCACTCTGAAGAAATGGGAGACAAACCTTGAAAATGTCCTTACATGGATGACCTCATATCAGCTGTGGTAGGTGTTTCCCTACTGCTTGGATTTCTCATGTCTTAATCTGCTCAACAGTATGCTGAAACATTGAAACTGAATCAGTCCAATGTCATTCTCTTATCTCCTTTCTTGTATCTTGTATCACTCCTCCCAACTAACTGCTTTATAGCTTTGCTCATTTTGTCAAGATGACAGCACACTGTTTGAGTGCCACAACTGCTCACAGGCAGTCTGTGACATTGTCATATCCTGTATTTCTCATCAAGTCCAACTCCAGCACTCCGCGCGCAATCCCACTTGTGTACATACGAACTCCGGTGCATTCTCACTTGAGACGCAACTCCGGGGCTCTGGACCCTTATTTTCGTCTCTGCATATTGGTCTCCATTCTATAACATTAGTCTCTTGTTCTTAATTAGTATTAGTTCCACTTCTCTTTCCTCTCCACACCTGTGCTCGCTTAGGAGCACAGCTCTGGCTACCTCTTCCTCTGGACTCTTACCAATCTGCTTAATCCTCTGTTACAAATCCTATGTAACTCTGAGTATATAAACTCCTAGTACTCCTGTACTTAGCCTCCAGTCTGAATATTAAATTAGTCTCACTCCCGACCTCTGAACTCAAGTCTCTAAGACTCTCCTCTGTCCTCTCTCGACTTGGTACTTTGAAAGTACCTTAAGTCTCTCTCACTCCAACCCTCCAAAATTGGGACCACCAGGACTTTCACAAGGGTGCACCACATACGGTGAAGCCAAGTCCTGCCCCCAACTAACTCCAGCGTTTTGGAGTTAACATCCGGAGTGACCCGGACTTAACAGACATCTGCATTGATGTGCCTGAAGAACATCTTGAGACAGTCTTGGCTGTTGACATTCAATTCAAGTGTGTCTTGTGTCACTTCAGGGTAGGGCAGCAATGTACCACTGCTGGTTCATATTTTGTGAATATACACCATTCTCAACCCCATGTGATTAATATTTGTTGTCAGGGCTTTACTTTCCATGGGCAGCCTGTATTGCCAACCTTCCTGAAGGTCAAGGGCCATTTCAAGCTAGGCACCAATGGTCAAGTCCTCTGCCCTGTGATGTTACTCATGGACCTTCACTTTGTCAATATCAACATCATGGCACCTGTCACAATAATCCACACTACCCTCCAAAAGTATTTTCCTAGAGGTGATTTCCATTACCTCTTGTAATAATATATACCTTATTTTTCAATTTTTACCTAACACTCGAACCAAACATCTTTATCTTCACTTTCCCTCGATGCATGCACGTGACCGTGGAAACACACACGTGACTAGGTCTAGACCCATGACATCATCAATACATGTTATTAATTTCTGCTCTTCTCTCACGTGTTGCTTCTTTCCTTACTCATCTTTCTCACATTACTCAGCATCTTTAGTAATAATTCCCATGCCAAGCATGGTCTGTGTGCACACTTGTAACATATATAAAGTAGACACACTGCAACTGGAATTCCCAGTCTAATCCACTTCATTGTTGGCTTTCAGGTCTTACTAGCAGGTTGAGCAATGTCTCTTCCTTGTGGGATCATTGGAGCTCTAACAGCTTTGACTTGGCACTTGACTATCCCATCTTGTCTCCATATCTTTCTATGCGTGGTTCTGGTGTACACCCAATAAGTTGTCCAGCCAGTGTTCAAGGCTCAATCTCTTGAGACCATAACACCTCTCAGTCTCTTTTCATATAGGAATAGACAATGCAGTTGCAAACTGGCCTGCTATCATAGCTCACCATCTCAAGACACTGTTGCCCTTGTACCAGCAAGTTATCATTGTTGTCATGAACCACACTGACAAGAACATGGAGGATTTGTTTCTTGGCAATGATGAAATGGGCCAAGGTCATGCTGCTGAAGTAGACCAGGTGCATCTTACTTCATGCCTCTCAATTGCATTGATTTATTGTGTCAGTTCCTGGATGTTTTGTGGTTGCTATTGAGGCACCTGCTTAACAGTGCTGTTGTCTACTTTGCCTCATGTGGTACACTAGTCAATATGGCAGATTCATTAACCAAGCTGCAAACTTGCATTAAAAGGTGAGTTAAGGATTCAGATTGTTGATCCTTATTGACAGCTACATAGTTTCAAAGTCAAGCATGCCATTGTGTTTGATGCCCCATGCTTACAAGCTATATTGACAGCAGTGCTTCTCTCACAGTTGACGAAGCATACAGTCCTTTATGGGCTTGACTTCACAAAGGTCCTTGAGGGCATATTACCTGACTTGTTTGAGCTTGGCTGACATTCTT
Source organism: Neoboletus cf. brunneissimus (assembly GCA_038093815.1). Taxonomy (NCBI): domain Eukaryota; kingdom Fungi; phylum Basidiomycota; class Agaricomycetes; order Boletales; family Boletaceae; genus Neoboletus; species Neoboletus cf. brunneissimus. The sequence continues at coordinate 2,712 of JBBPSX010000177.1, read as the reverse complement.
CAATCATTCACTTTGTCAACAATAAGACCATTCAGTATGTTTGGGCTCACAAGACTGTTCAACCATGGGGATATTGCATCTCAATGCAGTACCAGCTCTTACAGTTTAACCTGATAGGGGCGACTGTAGACTTGAGAGGAGCTAAAGCTGAGGGGTGAAGTGGCAGAGGTTGAAAGGGACCAGGGGGTTCAGGAGGTAGCAAAGATCTAGAGCCTATAGCTACATTGACTCAAGTCAAGAGCTATATTATTGAGGATTAGAGTTTTTGGCAAGGCAAGGTCACAGAGATATGCTGCTTGTCCAGCTGGTCCAGTAACAGGTGAGGGGTTGCATATGGGGGTGAGACTTTAGCAGGTAGATTCAGGTAAGCTAAGCTACCACACTAAGGTATCGACATGGTGTTTAAGTATCCTGCCTAAATGAGCATGGACCAAGATAAGAAGAGGAAATTGACAAAAGGAAGAAACAGTGTCCTGGGAGAGGAAAACTAACTATGGAGTGTGCAGCATCCTCTGTCATGGTGTATAGGGTTGTTTGGGTAAGTAGACACATCATAGGGTCCAGGACATGGGAAAATGAGGTGGTGATACTCTGAGCAGAGCAGGAACGACTTGGAAGGGTAAATAAGGTTGAAAGGAAATGGGAATGTGGATCATGGAAAACTAAATGCAGCATGGAAAAACTGAATGTGTTCAGTGCACCAAATGAGGAGGGAACTCCAAGGTGTAACAGCTCACCATGAATAAAGAAAACAAAGGTGAGACTTGTCAGAATAAAGAGAAACAAGAAGATTCAGGATAATTCAAAGCAGGCACTTGTCTGGGGTTCATTGTGAGAGGGGAACAAGATAGGGGTGTTTGGTGGTGTTTGGTATAGGAAAAAAGCCCAGCTTGGGTTGGTTGTGACATGGAAAGGAAATGGAAAGGGTGGAGCATAGAATGAGTTGTAACACCAGCAATGTGATGTCTTGCAAGAGTGGGTTAGTAGAACTCTGGAGGATGGATTGTATGCATATGAATGCAAGTATAAGAAGTATGGGTATAATGGGAAGAATGGGACCAAGGGAGCATACTCCTTTGTTGTGCCTTGCCCCCATAATTGCGAGGTGTTGGTTATCAAGTGACAAACACCAACAGTGTGGTGAAGTATACATGATTTTGCTTGTACTTCATGTAATTTTGCTTGTAATTTCAGCAGTCACTCACCTCCATCACTCTCGATGTCATTCCCAGCTGAGTTGCCCTTTCACCCTTGCCTTTACCTTTACCCAAACCTGAGTCAGTGTACAGGAACATCTACTCCACACAGATTGAAAGTATGTATGTTTGATACAAGTGGAGTTAAATGTGACATGTGCCATTATCTAACATACACCATGAATTGACCAGTTATCTGGCTTGTACCAATCTGTTTCCAGCTTGGCCTCAAGACAATATTGGAATGTTGCATCCATGACTCAACATATCTAAGGGTGACTCATATACAAAAAAAGAGGCTACAAAAAAAGAACTCAGCACTACAAATGGCATGACTTACAAAATTAACCAATGCTACCATGGATGTATGCAAGGATATGGGAAAAGGCTAAGTGCTGTGGAGTTGATGTAAAAAGTTGTAAACATTAGCCTCTTCTTCCTGATGAAATAGATTATCCTCCTCAAGGAATTGCATGTAACCCTCAAAGCTGTGCAGGCCCAAATGGTTGAGGATGGCATGAGTAATCACAGTGGCTAGGGAAAGTGTTACAATTTGACCTGGACAAGGTGACCATAGACCCAAAAGGAGGAGGCTCATATGTGGGTGAGAGGTGGAGGTTCAGTGAACTGGATAGGAATAGGAGCAGACACAGAATGAGATGGGGTCTAAGGCCACTGCTGTCTTGTCAACTCAGGTCAAAGGCCTTATTGTTGAGGTATAAGAATAGTGAACTCCCAGCTGGTCCAGTGACAGGTGAAGAGGGATCATACAGAGGTGAGCTTCAAGGGTAGATTTGGAAAGATAAGCTAGGAGATATGTGTACTGGCTAGCAGATTAAATAATGTATTCTACCACACACAGACCAGGCTGGAGTAGGCAAGAATAGGGCAAAGGGGGGAGTGCACATACAGTATCCAAGCAGGGATACTACAGCAAGGGCATGAAAGAAGTATTGTGGAAGAAGTATATTGGAAATGAAGCATGTAAATGAAAGGGGCACTGCCTGGGGTGAAGGGGAAGGTTTGTAATAGAACCTGGGCTAGGCTATGTGGCTTTAGAGTTTGAATGAAAGCAAAAAGGCACTAACTGAGACTGATAATGAGTCATGGAAGTAAAAGATACAGACAATGATGAGTCATGGAGGTAAAAGGCATAATGATGAAGGAGAAAAGTTAGGGGGAGTGGGATAAATCATAACATTACCCCTATTCTATCTGGAAAGCTACTGGTGAGCTAATAAAGGTCTGCCAATCCTCTGTAGGGGAAGCCAGTGATAATGCCCTAGGTGATGTTGTTGTAGACATCATCATGATCATCATATTCTGGGGTGTGGGGGTAAGGAGGTGGGGGCAGGGAGCACTAAGTGGGTGCAGGGGTGGAGTGATGACAAGGTGTGAGAATGGATTTTGAAGCACTAGTACTGGGCAAGGTGCAGAGGAAGTAAAGGTGGTGGTTTAACAAGAGAACAAAGCTGACATGATGATGATGATGATGGTGTTACATTCCAATTGGGTA
>JBBPSX010000176.1:0-17220 GCA_038093815.1 Neoboletus cf. brunneissimus | reverse complement strand
GGTCCGTCGTCGACAACTCGTCGAGCGTCACGAACGTGTGCGCTGGCCACGTTTGGAAGGATTATGTAAGTGGCGCACGAAGGACAGGACGGCACCGCCACGGCCTGAGATGGGATGGTGCACAGCTGGTGAGTTTTTCGCGATATATGACTCCGAGTCCAAGAGTGATGCTGGCTCGTATGTGTACGGAAAAATATAACCAAGTCCACTGGTGTAACGCATATCACGACACAGTCCATGCACCTGTTGACCTCGTTCCGGTCGGACCTCAGGCAACATATGGTCGCACCCGCAAGGTACATTGCATCCTACCTCACCCGCAATCTTTGGTTGTGGAAGCATGCCACTCCCTTCAGTGTCAATCTTCGAATCGTCACCATCACGCAGCTCAAAGACAAAGTTCTTGACGAGTACCGTCAACACCGCCTACCAAACAATGCCGTAAGCATCAATAGCCACCACACACCCACAATGCATCCACACACCTTGAACTCCGCCAGTGCAAAATTCTTCCCCAGACACATCCTCGCCGACTCCTCAGCCATCCACAAATGTGAGCAAGTGACGATGTCCCTGATTTTCCTTGGCCTTGGCAGGTATCCCACTCTGACCGTTCGCGTCCTCGAGCCATCAACTGGGCCAGAAGACTTTAGCGTCCTTTCTCCAAATCGTGGCCGAGCTGTTCATGGGTTCTATCGGGATAGCGATGAGGGTCCCATTGGCAATCGTCAAGCTGTCGACCAGCTCGCCGGATTTCGTGCGCATGGGTTCGGATAGCGGGATGACGTCATCTTCGATGACCTGTCATATAATCGTCAGTCATCGAAAGCGCGACAAACATGGCAGATGGAGGGGTAAAAGAAAGGCGATTATCAGGGAGGGATGCGTAGAGAGAATGAACGAGGACATGCGACACACGTAAACTCGACGATAGGGGGGTGGATACAGAGGATCTCGTGGACGACAGCGACGAGATAGGGAAGGCCATTTGTAAGTTTATCGTACGTCGGGTCCGCGCCATGATTGATAAGCTCGCTTCGTAGCTTTGTCTGCACATCGGGGTTCCGCGAGAGCTCAGGCAAGGTCCACTAGGAAAGTGGTCAGTCGATTCATGGACAATACACAAGTAGGACTTACGGTCAAACTGACTGGTGTAGAAATATGCATGAGTCAGGATGCGTTCGGGAATATACAGCGAAGACACATACTAGAAGTCGTGTCATACCCACCAAGAAGCAATACTTTCATCCATAAAATCAACGTCGATGACAGACCTCGGCCACGTGTGCCACAAGATTCACTTGCCCTTGCCTGGGATACGACCTCATCTTTCGTTAAGTGGAATTCCGAATCGGTATTCGCCCCCTTGACTATTTTTCGCGTCACGCAAGTCAGTATGCAGTTGAACATTTGGAATAGAGCACATACTGAGCAACCCAATAATAGACCTCTCCTCCTTTCCCCCGACTACACCCATCTCCATCTCCTTCTGTGTTCGGGCCAGCAACTCACCCGAGATCTCTTCCAGTGCCACACTGAGCCTGTGGAAAAGCCGCGTGCGTGACGTGGGTGCCCCCGCGAGTAACGGGAAAACCATCTCCGAGAGATGAAGCGCGTTGTCGAGGCCCATGGAGGGAGAGGATGTGCTGAATGTGTCAAAGACCTCGGCGACACATGTGGGCTTCTCTCCAAGCGTACTACCAAATTGTGAGAGAAACCTGCGAGACCAATGGTATCGAGTCTGTCACGGTGGTCAGGTGTGTGTCATGACACGAAGGTAGGGATAAACTTACGCTATGTGATTCACCCTTCAACATCGCCGGATCAGACACCAACTTTGGACCTCGATGATACTGCTATCCCGACCGCTCGACTCGATGAGATCACCCCAAGCCCCTTTCGTCTTCGTGTGAGTTCACATCACGTCAGACTGGGACCGCCACCCATGTAATAGCAACCTGACCTTGTATGCTGAGTCGTAGAGAATCGATGTCATTTGCCGAATGACGACGATGCTGAAAGCAGGTGTCAAAGACTTGCGTTGTCTGGCGAGATCGATCAACTTCCCCCCGATAATTAGTTAAATCATGGATTTACCTCTTATGATTCTCTTCGTGGGCCCATGCCAAACCTTCCCCAGGCTGGAGGCAAGCGTCAGTCAAATTGTATAACATTAAGGTTGGTATCAACCATTTACGAGATTCGCAGTTACTTTCTTCACGAACGAGGTCTGAACGTATGTCCAAGTTTCCTTGGAACGAAAATGTGCGATCGCCTTGGGATCACACAAGACGATCCTTTTACTCCCCAAGGTCGACGGGACCACGTAAATGGGGCCATATTCCTGTGCCCACGCTTCGTACACTGCGCCCGAGTCCTCAGCGTTGAGGATGTGCTTACCGACACCGTAGAGGAAGCTCTCACTTGGTGGCCCTCGGAGCTGCGTGGTGCATAGTTGCTGACGGGATGTGCAGAGTCATCGAAGGAGGGCCCATACCGCCGTGCAAGCGATGGCGGCATCGAACGCATATCATGCTAAGGACGAAAGCGGGTCAGGACGGTGTCCAAGAGCTCCGATGCCGTCCGCGCCGTGGATACTAGTACATTGAGCGACATAATAGACTAAAGAGAGGTGCGACGTGTCAACTATCCAAAATGTCGTTGAACTTCCCGAACCCTTTATAGTACTTCCGTGCTGACTGGCAATCAGGATCAACGGAGGTCCTAGATCAAGAAAAGCATGCGGAACCGCGTGTTTCAGATTGATAGATTCACAGGACGGGGCGGATATACGCGTGTCGGTCCGATGGTGGGGTAGTACGCATCTACACACCTGGCCGAAACACCTATCAGGTACATATTTAGACCTGTACATATGTGGAAGAGAACCAAATTATATCACACCGAGAAATTTCACACCGTCCGGGGCATATATCCAGACATTTCATGAGTTGCATTCGCGCAACCACAGGCCCACAAAACACTGCGAAAAGTTACTGCTGCCAGGGGGACGGCCGGCCGCAGTAAACTGAAACGGGCTTTGGGATGCGGCTGCGCTCATTTTCTTTTTCAGTAGGACCCTTAATTTGCTTTTTTGCTGGCAATCCTCCATCACAGCTCTCAAATGGTGTGATGTAGAGTACTCCAGCGAAAAGGTTGCGTACCTGTAGTGCAAGTAACAGTGCCTGAACACACAGGCACTCAGATCGGTGACGGCAAAGTGTCAGTGTCCGGCGCCCGGGGTAGTCAGTGAGAGTGACTTCTTCAAGCTCAGGGACTCTGAATCATCTGACTCGTTCGCCCCTATCTCACCTAAGGCAGCACCTCTTCGGTATCAATAGAGACCTAAAAGGCTGGTTTCGTATGTCACACCTTTTTGGCCTGTAAGGTGTCAGACCTCCCGTGTTCTAAAAATAGATTGTCGTGAATCCCTCCCCAGAACCTTGTGAGGACCTCATGTGCCACACATGAGGGTCATAAGCCCTATGGCAGAGGCACCCGAGCCTCCTTCCCAAACTCCAAAGAGCCTCCCTAAGAAGCTCCTCAGAGGCAATGTTCCCCTGCTGATTCTCCTGAATTGTCCTATCTACAGCTCTGTTGGCCGGCTTGTGATGTATTTCTCTTTTTTCCTCTCAATTTGAATTTCTTAGATCAATGCCCCCCCGCCCTGGAACTCAAAGTGCACAATCGTCAACAAGTAACCTCGGTCTCCAGTTCGAAAGTCCAAAGCGTCCCCGCAATAAGCACCACACGCAACATGTTGTCAAAGTCCCTGGCCAAGCTGCTTGCCATTGAGCACACACTGAACAGTTAGCTCAGCTCCTAGGCAAGGCACGCCAGCCCACTCCCCCTGGGCCCCCGGTCGTTTCACCAAACAGTACAGTTGGAACTCACGACCCCGGATCTATTGAGCCAGAAACCTGTTCATTTCATTTAGACAATGATGATAGCTTTGAAATGGTTGTCGAGTGGGAGAACGATCCAACACCATTGTCACTGAGTGAGCCTATGAGCTCCTCTTCCAACCCTCAGACCCGACGAACACTCCCTGACGCAGCAGCACAGTGCCTCTACCACAGCTGGCAAACGATTTTGCCCATGTTAGTGAAGCCTTATCTACAATATTCTTCTCAAACGCTTGGGAAACCCCTCGACATCTTACCTGGCATCATGTCTCGCTGCAGTAAACTCATCTGTGAGCAGAAGTCAACACAGATACTCTGTCTACTATTCAACCATGAGTGACCCTCCTCTCCTGATGCACCATTGCCTTAATTTACATAGATTTTGTCTCACTTGAGGTCGTCAGTTGCAAGTGTGCGACTCTGCCTCAAGTTCTACTTTATTTTGGCCTATTTCCAACATCGCCTAGCCAGCCTCGTATGGCGGTCTCAGTCGAACTTCTCAGATTCTATTGTGCCCTATTCAAGCACTCGTGTGATGCCATAAATGCTCTCACTTTGGCACTACATATGCACTATACTCGCCGTGGATTCCAGGTAGCCAACAAAGCAGTAAGTCAGCCTCAACAATGCTACTCCTCGCCAACACTTCTCTATTCAGGGACAGCCCATTCTTGACCCATTTCAGTGTAGCTTGGAAAGTGCTGTGCAGTGGTACGACATGCTTCTTGTTGAGATTGAGCAACAAATAGAGAATGTGGTTCAACATTGTCCTGATCGCATGCAAGCATCCATGCACACATTGCTGCTGGACACCAGTTGTTATGTCCATGACCGTTGGCTAATGCTTGGCGACCGCTTCAATAACAAGTGGATCAATACCCGGCAACTGAACGCTCAGCAAAGAGCGGTCTCAGCGTCCAAGGTAAAGTATACAGTCCTGCGCGGTGTTACAACTCATCCTAGCCCCTATCCTTTTTTGGCTCTAGCCCCTGTCTCACACCTGTGAGAACTGTCTGTACACTTGTACCGCGCCCCTCGTCCTCGTCCCTCCTCGCCTAGGCAGACTGTCATCGTCTCTAACGTGACCCCCTTGCTTAGTCTAATGACTAGACACCACTCGGACTCATCGTCACCCGTCCCCATTCCACTCCAAGTTACCTCCTCCGTTCTACCCCCCGCCATAGACCTGTTCCCGTGCCTATCCAGGAACGCCCTCTCTCCCCGCCACCTTGGACCTTCACCAGTCACATCTGGGGATCTTTCCCATCACCGTCATTCATCCTCGTATCTGCCCAGGATCTCCCCCTGGCGCCCTCATACACTTTCCCTTCTTCTTATTCACCTTGTTACCTCTTCATTTACCTTACCACTGGTGCTATTGGCACATCCTTCACCCTAGTCATGCATCCACTGACGTCATGCTGTAGTTTTCCCTTCGCCCCGCTTACGCGGCCCCCACCCTCACTTATTTCACACCTGGCACTTTAGCTTGCACGTCCTTCTGACGTCCTCGCCCTTTGCCCGCACCCTTGGCCCACATTCAGACTCCTCTTCATTCGTATACTTATATACTGGACACTTAGTACACTTATTCCCTATCTTGATCTTACCTGGTACCTCCCTTGTATCTTGTACCCATGGACTTCCCCTAGCGTTGTAGCACCTGTACTTTGCACTTTGCCCAATGTCCATCCCCCTGATCATCTTCTACTGCTGTCTGGCGCCCCTGTCAGGACTTCCTCGATTAGAAGATGCCACCAGGTCTACGTCCTGGCCAACCTGGTTGGAATGTAACACGTGGGTACAATGGGGTTCCTTCCACACCACAGGAGGGGAACTAGAGGTGATGTCACTTTGGCTCTAGTTGACTGAGAAGGTTCTCTGCCAAGAGTTCGAAGCTAGGTATAATGGATCAGATCTAAGTTAAGATACATCCACATAAGGTGGGACTATATATAACTAATGAGAGAAGACCTGTGTGCCCATGGGGAAGAGTCTGTAAATGGTAACTGGTACCAATAGGGAGCAATAGGGAGCAATATACCAGCACCGGGGTCTATAGTAAGAGTCCAAGGAAAAGCAGCAAGAGGGAATAGGAACTGAGCCAATAAGAAGGCGATCAATTGGGATCAGTAGACCACAGAGGATCGTGGGAGAAGTAGAGAGATAGAGTCCGCAAATAAATACCGAGACGTGCTGTGTGATGTTACAACTCGCCTAGCCCCTATCCCTTTTTCGGCTCAACCCCTGTCTCACACCTGTGAGAACCGTCCACACACCAGTACCTCGTCCTCTGTCCTCGTCTCTCCTGGCTTTAGGAGACTGCCATCACCCCTAACGTGACTCTTTCGCTTGGTCTAACGACCTGACGCCACTCGGACTCTTCGTCATCCGCCTTCATCCCTACTCCGAGTTACCTCCTCCGTCCTACTCTCCGCCATAGATCTGTTCCCATGCCTACCCAGGAACGCCCTACTCTCCCGTCACCGCAGACCTTCACCGGTCACATCTGGGGATCTTCCCCATCACCGTCATTCGTCCTTATATCTGCCCAGGATCTCCCCCTGGTCTCCTCGTACGCTTTCTCTTCGATCTTATTCACCTTGTCACCTTTCATTTACCTTACCGCCGGTGCTATCTGCACACCCCTTGTCTTAGTCAAGCGTCTATCAACGTCATACCATAGTATTTCCCCTTCGCCCCACTTACGCGGCCCTTACCTTGGACATTTCACACTTGTTACCTTGGCTTGCGCGTCCTTCTGACGTCCTCGCCCTCTGCCCATGCCCTTGGCCCACATTCGGGCTCCTTTTCATTTGTTATCCTTATATACAGGACGATCTTAGCTAGTCATACCCCAGCTTCAGCTTACCGGTTCCCCCCTGGACTCGTACCTTGTCCATACCAGCTATACCCATTGTATTCGCGTACCCTGCCTATGCAACGCCCTCGATCGCCTTCTTCTGTTGTCTGGCGCCCCCATCAGGACATTCTCAATAAGAAGTCGCTTACTGGTCTACGTCTCGAGCCTACCCAGGTTCGAACGTAACATGCGACACAGCGGTGGTAATACAGCCAAAGGGCGATGACAAAGGGAAAGGCATGAGGCCGGGGATAGCTGAGGGAAACCGGTAAGACCCGAGTCAGAGGGCGACATACAGAGATGCAAGTTGGAGGGAGTCTAGGCGTGACCGGGAATAGAAAATGAGGTGTAACCGAGGGCCAGATATGGAAGAGCTGGGCCGGGTACCGCGAGCCGATGAAAATCATAACACCAGTGCTGTCCCTTCCGAACACATCCCTGAGCCGCCTCCACACCCTGCTTCCATTCTTGTACAGCGTTGTCCAGCATGCTTCGGGGGGACCAAATTTGGAACACCTCTAGATGATGGTGGTGATATCCACGTTGCGACGGATGGTAATTTCCATCACCGACATCACCGTACTGCAGGTGATAGCCCATCCTTTTTCAATCCCTCTTATTTCCTTTCCAAGGAACAGGTTGATGCTATGGGTGATCGGATTGCGAAGGCACGAAAGCGACCTGCCAAATCATATCAGCAGATCGTTCCAGATGAGGCAATAGACAAGTGCGAATTTTTGTATAAAGCAGCTGACGGACACAAGGAGAAGGCTGCCACAGAAGCTTTTGACGACACCAGCCTCATGGCCCTCATCTGTTGCCATGACATTCCTCTGTTTTTTGCAAATATCGATACCACTGGCGAGCAACAGAAGTTCCCCCTGGCTCTCATCCATCATCTGTTCACCCTTCTTCCTTCTCAAGCGACTGTCGTCATTCTTTATGATGTTGGATGTGTTTTGGCACAGACTTTATCCAAAGTAACTGTCAGCAAGCTTTGTTTGCGTCCAAACACTCATAATGTCTCTTAGTATGACATTATTCCTGCGGACACCATTCAACGACTTCACTTCGCCACTACAGCAATGCATGCCTATGGACATGAATGGGCTTGTCAGCTCGTATTCAACCCCCATCTTGCAGTTGGTCTTGGCTTCTCTGATGGAGAAGGCACTGAATGCCTGTGGTCTTGCTTGATCAAACTGATCGGAGTTGAGCATTCATCCTCAGTAAGGTGGTGATAAGTACTCTCTTTTTAATACTTAACTGATCATCTGTCGTATGCAGTGTCATTGCTGAATTTGGATGATCGACCATCAGGTGGCTGCAGTTGGTCACGAGATGAGAGCCGATCTTGGTGATTGGATCAAACGCCACCTTTGGCATGGGGTCCAGGAACAGGGTGAGGCTGCCCGCCAACAAGCCAATGAAAGCGGATGGAATATCCAGGAGCTCTGAGTACAATGGACGTCACAAAGAGCTTCTCAGCTGTCGGTTAGAGCTCGTATGTACAGTGTTTTCTTCTCCCTTCCTCTCTGACCTTTCCATCTACAGATGCTCCCAAGCGTCTCAAGAAACAGCTTGACACAGTCATTTCGCTTCAGTCCGACCTCGATGCCACTGATAAGGCTCTGCAGGCTGCGAGAAGTGTGATTGAGAAGGATGCACTATCACATGAAGCCCTTGATGTGCTTTCTGGCCTAGAACACACACACGAACGCTTGATGTCAAAAGTGGACAGCCTCTATATGTCACTCAACATCCAAGACGAGTTTCCGGAGCTCAATCAAGTCAGCTTTGACTTTATCAAACTTTTTCTTCTCACTCGTGATCTGAAGATTAATATTCGGAAGCACGCCATAGAATCTTTCTTTGAATGGGACAAACTTGATCAGGCAGTTGGTGGTGGGCAGAAGCCTCTTGGTATCTAATTAAGGCATGTATCTGTCACAGAACTAATTTTACCTTTCTAGGCACGAAGCTTCATCAACAAACTCGGAAAGCGATTTTGAAATGTCAGCCTGCCTTACTGAGTGCGATCCGCAAGTTCAACACATATTGCATGCAGCTTGAGCTGTTGTATGACCCAAAGTGGTCAATACCGCTTCCCCACCCTCTTCCAACAAAACTCTCCGAATTACGCGACAACCAGACACTTATGGAGGATGTGTGGATCACCCCATCAACCAGAAAAGTTCCATTGTGGATGGAAGACAAGAGTGTTCATCATGGGATCCATGGCATGCTCAAAGCCGACCGATGTACTGAGGAACAGCGCTGTCTCGGCATCGAAGCCGACAATCTTTGGTGCTGGTATGGTGAGGAGCTTGCAGCCATTGAGCTCGCATTGTGCACACCCAGTAGTAAGAGACATTGAACACTATTCAATGAATCGCACTAACAACCACCAGATGAGATGTTTTCATTGTTACTTGGCCAACGATGCACTCATCTTCTTTCTCTGAAGACACGATGGGCTAACCCGCTTGCATCTCTGTTGCGGTTTGAAAGTCGCACCAAGGAAGCCCTTTCCTTGGTGACAACCCTCGCTGGTGATTTGGCTCCCATATGCCTAACATGGATTATGCCGAGCACGGTTGAGGCTATTTCTGTCAATACAGAAGTCCAAGAGCTTGTGCACGTGCCACTGGAAGTGTCTTCAGAGGAAGAAATCAATGTTCTGCTTACTGATTACCTTGCTGAAGAAGCTGTGGAACCTGATATGGGGCATGAGGACGACATTGCCCCAGCACTGGTCAGGATCATATGGGAATTGCCACCGGTGAGTCGGATTGCTTTGATGTCAAATGCAGCAATTTTGATCTACCTAGAACCTCTCCATTGACCACACGCCAGTATCATTGAGGCACGACCCTTCAGACCATTCCTTGCCGCTTGTCCGAAAGTTGTGCCCACCACAGGATGACTTTCCTTGACTCACCTTCAAAGTGGATGACATTCAGCTTCTTGAATTGCCCATGGCATGTCTGAATGATATGTGTATCAACAGCTGCATTCCGCTCTTAATCACGGACATTCAGCCGCTCAACGTGAATCAGTTCGCGATCTTTTCCACATATGATTTACACTGAATTCGATACAATGCCCCCGATCATCTCCTCTGGCAGACGATGAAACATATCCTATTCTGGAGGAAGAACATCTGGATTATACCTATCCATCAGTCAGACGGCGGCGGTCATTAGGTTATGTGCATTGTACATATTGTACGCAAAGAACTCATGCTTTTCGATAGTTTGGGAGAGCTGCGCCCCTGGCGTACCAACGTTTAGGTGAGTCTAACACCATATTCCCTTCACTCTGGCTGATGTGATCCAAGGAAATCATGACCTTGATATCTCGCCTTTGAGCCGTTTCCTTCCAACATGATGTCGAGTTCAATCCAGACATGAATACAGAATGGATCGTGTTACAACTCGTCCTAGCCCCTATCCTTTTTCGGTCTAACCCCTGTCTCACACTTGTGAGAACCGTCTGTACACCTGTACCTCGCCCCTCGTCCTCGTCCCTCCTGGCCTTGGGAGACTGTCATCATTTCTAACATGACTCTTTTGCTTGGTCCAATGACTAGACATCACTTGGACTCTTCGTCATTCGTCCCTGTCCCCACTCTGAGATACCTCCCTCGCCCTACCCTCCGCCATAGATCCGTTCCCATGCCTACCCAGGAACGCCCTACTTCCCATCACCTTGGACCTTCACCGGTCACATCTGGGGATCTTCCCCATCACCGTCATTTGTCCTCGCATCTGCCCAGGATCTCCCCCTGGTCACCTCGTACGCTTTCTCTTCATTCTTATTCACCTTGCTACTCTTCATTTACCTTACCACCGGTGCTATCGGCACACCCTTGCCCTAGTCATGCGTCCACCGATGTCATGCTGTAGTAATTCCCCTTCACCCCGCTTACGCGGCCTTTACCTTAGACATTTCACACCTATCACCTTAGTCTACGCGTCCTTCTAATGTCTTCGCCCTCCGCCCATGCCCTTAGCCCGTATTCGGGCTCCTCCTCATTCGTATCCTTATATACAGGACGATCCCAGCTAGTTGTACCCTAGCTTCAGCTTACCAGTTCTACCTCTGGACTTGTACCTTGTCCATACCGGCCACACCCCTTGTATTCGCGTACCTTGCCTATGCAACACCCTTGATCACCTTCTTCCGTTGTCTGGCGCCCCCGTCAGGACATCCTTGATAAGAAGTTGCCTACCGGTCTACATTTCGGGCCTACCCAGGTTCGAACGTAACAAGAACCTCATCCTCGGCCTCCCTTGGCTTCATGCTGCAAACCCGATCATTAATTGGGCCGCCTCCACCATTTGTCTTGACGAATCTACAGTATTGACCAATCCAAAGAACTCTTCCTCGCCCAAGTAACGAACACTCACTGCCACGATTCCAAATTCCGCTGCCCAGAGACCCCTTGCCTTCGGAGGCACATCCACACCACCCCATCCAAAGACTCACACCTCTACTCCTACCTGGATCACCTCTCTGAAAACGAATGGATCAGAGCGACCTACACAGAATACGCTGTCAACCACATCCTCAAATGCAGCTCCCACTTCATCTCCCAGGACTCTCTCCTCGTCTGCAAACTAACCACCGCCTGTTACGTTCCAACCGGGTAGCTGGAGACGTAGACCTGGTAGCATCTTCTGATTGAGGAAGTCCTGACGGGGGCACCAGACAGCAGCAGAAGATGATCAAGAGGTGGACATTGACAAGGTGCGAAGTACAGGTGCTACAATGCTTAGGGAAGTCTTAGGTACAAAAAAGGGGGGGGGTGTACCAGGTAAGATGAAGATAAAGAACAAGTGTACTAAGAGGTCCAGTATATAAGTAAATGAATCAAGAGGAGCCCGAATGTGGGCCAAGGGTGTGGGCAAAGGGGAGGAACGTCAAAAGGACGTGCAAGCTAAAGTGCCAGGTGTGAAATGTCTAAGGTAAAGGCTGCGTAAGCAGGGGCAAAGGGTGAACTACAGCATGATGTCAGTGAATGCATGACTGGGGCGAAGGGTGTGCTGATAGCACCGGTGGTAAGGTAAATGGAAAGTGTCAAGGTGAATAAGAAGGAGACAAAAGCATATGAGGGTGCCAGGGGGAGATCCTGGGCAGATATAAGGACAAATGACGGTGATGGGGAGGATTCCCAGATGTGACCGGTGAGGGTCCAAGGTGACCAGGAAGAAGGGCGTTCCTGGATAGGCATGGGAACGGGTCTATGGTGGGGGGGTGGGACAGAGGAGGTAACTCGGAGTAGGGATGAGGGTGTAAGATGAAGAGTCCGAGTGAGGTTGGGTCATAAGACCAAGCAAGGGAGTCATGTTGAAGACGATGACAGCCTCCCTAGGCAAGGAGGGATGAGGACGAGGGGCAAGGTATAGGTGTACAGATGGTTCTCACAGGTGTGAGACAGGGGTTAGGGCCGAAAAAGGGATAGGGGCCAAGTGAGTTGTAACACCGCCACTGACCTCACAATTGCGGCAGAAGCTGTGAAGAAACCCATTGTACTCCCCCCTGAATATTTCCAATTCGCCTCTGTCTTCAACAAGGAAGCCACCACCATGCCACTGTCCCGCCCCTACGACCATGAAATCAACCTCGATGAATCCTTCATACTCAAAGTCGCCAAAGCCTATCCTCTTGCCCTGGAGGAACGACTCGCGGCAGAAGCATTCCTAGATGAAAACCTTAAGACAGGCAAGATCCACCCCTCAAACTCCCCTCAAGCTTCTCCCTTCTTCTTCGTAAAGAAGAAAGACAGCTCTCTCCGCCCCTGCCAAGACTACTGATATTTAAATGAACACACGATCCACAATGCCTATCCCCTTCCATTAATATCTGACCTCGTGGATAAACTCCGCGGCTCAAAACTCTATATCAAGTTTGACGTGCGATGGGGATATAACAATGTCCGGATTAAAGATGGACACCAATGGAAAGGCGCTGTAGGAGCCAGAAGCTCCCTATGGTTACATTCCCCACTTTTTCCTCTGTCCAGGCTTCCAGTTCTATATCCCATCATGTCCTGTGTCCAACAAGTCCTGTTCGAGGTACGTCCTGTTCGTTTAATTCTTATCCAGTCCAGTTCTTCACAGTCTGGATCAATGTTCGCGTCCTGGACTACTCTACGTCCGGTTTATCCATCTCGGACTATTTCATCTACAGTCTTTCAGTATCCATTTCTATTCTTAAGTCATTCCTTGCTTGATTCTAACCACCGTAATATGTTTCTTGTATCATTCTTGGACTTCCCTTATGATTAGACACTGCCACAGCATAGTTACATTTATTCTTGGTGTGCTTCTCCAGTAACTTAGTTACCAAAGTCTTGGGTATGCCTGGACTATAAAAAGTTTGTACCCTAGATCTGAATCATCATCTTGTGCACTTGGCCTTGATCCTTTGCATTGGAACTCTCTCGCCACATCCTTCATTGTCGTTGTCGTCGGTCCACATCCTTGATTGACTTTCTATTCATTGTTCACTATCTGGTCCTTGTCCTTGACCGGTTTTGCTCTATCATTATCTGTCTGACCCTCGTCCTTGGTCAGATTACTTATTTTCGTTCTGGATTCACTTCTTCACGACATTGTGCTTTCTGAGAATCACTTGGACACCATTTTATTCGCTCAGGTTTGTCGCAGCAACCCTAATCAACTAACCACCCTACTCTAGAACCCTTAGGGACGAGCTTACTCGCTCCCTTTGACACTTCCCCCCTTTGGTCCTAGACCATCTATCTGTTTTACAACTGGAGCCCACCACGAGGGGTTCTACAGGGTTGTCGAGAAGGATGCTTTGACCTACGCCTCAGCGCCAAGAACTCAAAGATCTTCTCGCCAACTTCTGCCAACTTCACGTGTCCGAGAACTCCAAGCTTCTTCTGCCGGTGACCCCAGAACGAGCGCATCACAACTCACTCAGATCCACAGATCCTCATTATGTTACAGAATCTTCCATTACAGATTCACCATTCTTCCCTGGCACATTCTCGCATTTGACGCCTCACCAGAACCCTTCCCGTGGCAGATCTGGATCAGTTGAATCGACCTCGCTCTCACCTTTAATGCTACTCGATCCCAATTGGGACGGCTCATCTTCACTTTCTTCCCCACCATCGTGGGAGTCCTCAGTCTCATCTTGTCCGTCATCTGAATGGTCATTGTCCCCGTCATTAGCATTCCTCTTCAACGACACCAACTATCCACTTGCTCCTACTCAATCCGAGTCTCATACTACCTATCCGCATCCTCCAATGCAATCCACCGTTCGTGTCATCCCATCAGTCCTACCTCCATCAAGACTTCCATCACCAACTCAACCTCATCCAGTCGCACCTATGGCCAATCCACAACCCATCCTCATGCCTTTTTGCAGCACTCCTAATGCTCCAAAATTCGATGGCAAAACACCCTCTCAACTCCCTCATTACCTGGAGGATATTGACCTCCTCTGTGACCAGGCCAGACTCGATGATGCGGGGAAAATCAAGGCTTCCCTTTGCTATGCCGATCTGGATGAAGCGGAAGTCTGGGAAATGCTCCCAGAGGCGACTGTTGTCCCAGCCGTCTGGCAGGACTTCATCACTGCAGTTAAGAATTTGTATCCTGGATGTGAAGGTGCTAACCGTTATTACCGAGCTGACATCCAGTACCTTGTAGAGGACTATCAGAAAAAGCAGATGCGTCATCAGGACAACCTGGGAGAGTATACCAGGAAGTTCACTAAGGTATCTGCTATTCTTATTGCTAATGGAAAGCTATCTGAGATGGAACACAATATGCTGTTCCTGTCTGGATTCCCATCAACTGTTACGATTCACTCCTGACCCCCCCTTTTTCTTTACCATTTCCCCTTCTCCTCCCTTCACTCGTCCTGGTTCTACCTATGCCTCTTACCTCTCGCACCTTTGTCTGTCACATCATGATCCCTTTTCATTTAAACCTTAAAAACACACAGCCTAGCCCGGGTTCTTTTCAAACCCTTCCCCTCCACCCCAGGCAGTGCCCCCTTTTCATTTCCACATTTCATCTCCAGCTACTGCCCCCGTTCCGTCTCTCTTCATGCCCCGGCTGTAGTACCCCCGCTCGGACACCGCACACACCCTCTCCCCTTCGCCCTGTACTTACCTTTTCTGACTCGGTCTGTGCGCAGTAGGGTACACTACTTAAACAGCTAGCCAGCGTACCTGTACCCTAGCTTAGTTTCCCGAATCTACCTCTTGAAAGCTCACCTTTGCACGAACCAACTCCGCCTGTCACTGGACCGGTGTAGCCTTTCGCATTCCTCGTACTCAACAACAAGGCTTTAGACCTGAGTCGACTGGGACTTCAGACCTCAGATCCTTGTCCCATCTGTGCCATCACCTTCTCCATAAGGCCCACTTTGCCCATACCTCAGTCTTCATTGCTTTAGCACGAGCCTTCATCTTTTGGGTCTATGGTCACCCACCCAAGGTCGAACTGTAACATTGACCATCCAGGACCAGATTCATCACCAACTCGCCATCGTCAAGCCAGACCTCCACCCAGATGACCCCTATCCAATGTCCAATGTCATCGACACCGCCAAGTTCTTACTTACTGGTTCAGCACTCCGCTCCGCCTTCACTTCTCCTGACATCATGCCTCAGTCTCAGCAGCCCTATCCACATTGTCGCTCTAATGTGCCCCTGTCGATCCCTATGTCATCATTCAATCCAGCTCCCTCTGTCAAGACGGAGTCAAACATGAACACACAGTCCAACCCCCTCTGCAAGTTCTGCGCAGGCTCTGGACATTGGACCCGGACCTGTTCGATCTGCATGGAGTACCTTAATACTGGGAAGGTAATTCGAGGAACCGATGGTAGACTCTACATGCCAGACGGTTCGGAGATCCCAAGGGTACCCGGAGGACGCTGCCTCAAAGATGTGATCAACCACACCCTAGCAAACCAATCATCATTGTTACGATTCTCCCTACCAGTCTACCTTTTTCCTTCCTCTCTCTCTCACTTGCCCCACCATACCTATGCTTCTTACGTTTTACTTCCCATTGGTCACGGTCAGTCACGGCCCCTTTTCATCTAAACCTTAAAACACACAGCCTAGCCCGGGTTCTTTTCAAACCCTTCCCCTCCGCCCTGGGCAGCGCCCCTTTCATCTCCGCTCTTCATTTCCGGCTATTGTCCCCGTTCCGTGCCCTTGCTGTAGTACCCCCGCTCGGACACCATGCACACCCTCTCCCCTTTACCCTGTACTTACCTTTCCTGACTCGGTCTGTGCGCAGTAGGGTACACTATTTAAACAGCTAGCTAGCGCACTTGTACCCTAGCTTAGCTTCCCGAAATCTACTCTCGATAAGCTCACTTTGCGCGATCAGCCCTTAGCCTGTCACTGGACCGGCCAGGACCTTCGCATCTCTCGTACTTGACAACAAGGCCTTAGACCTGAGTCGACCAAGGCTTCGGACCTTAGATCCTTGCCTTCACCTGTGTTCTCCTCAACCCGACCTCTGTACCCCTACGCCTTTGGCTTGAGCTACTACCTTCGGGTCTACGGTCGCCCACCTCTGGTCGAACCGTAACAATCATCATCATCCACCTCCTTTCCATCGAGGGATCTGCCCCCTCATCTCACTGCCAACATCTTATTCGCTGCATATCTGGACACCCCTGTCATCTTAGATGTCGACCCATCCGCGTTTATGACCACTGTAGCCGAAGAAGACAAGAACGAGGAGGTTGTTATGATTCACTTGTATGCCTACTCCTTTTTCCCTACTCTCTTTCCACTCTACTCTATGATGCTTCTTTCCCATCTATGCTTTCTCTTTCAATTTGTTACATCGTGACTCATCGTACCATGACTTGTCACCGACCTCTGTCGGTGCCTTTTCATTTGAACTCTAAAACACACAGCCTAGCCCAGGTTCTCTTTCAAACCCTTCCCCTCCACCCCGGGCAGTGCCCCTTTCATCTCCAATTCTTCATCTCTGACTATTGTCCCCATTCCACTCCACTTTGTGCCCTTGCTGTAGTACTGTTACGTTCCAACCGGGTAGGCCGGGACGTAGGCCTGGTGGCATCTTCTAATCGAGGAAGTCCTGACGGGGGCACCAGACAGCAGTAGAAGATGATCAAGGGGTGGGCATTGACAAGGTGCGAAGTATAGGTGCTACAACGCGAAGGTCCTAGATACAAGGTACTAGGGAAGGTACCAGGTGCGAGGTACTAGGGGAATACCAGGCAAGACGAAGATAGGGAATAAGTGTACTAGGTGTCCGGTATATAAGTATACGAATCAAGAGGAGCCCGAATGTGGGCTAAGGGTGTGGGCAAAGGGCAGGGCCGTCAAAAGGACGCGCAAGCTAAAGTGCCAGGTGTGAAATAAGCGAGGGTGGGGGCCGCGTAAGCGGGGTGAAGGGAAATACTACAGCATGA